>JAQNDB010005834.1:0-18165 GCA_029204045.2 Tillandsia leiboldiana | reverse complement strand
AACCGCATATCTTTTATCCAACGGCTAAAAAACTTGATAGCATCAATTGTTTGATACTATCAATAGTATTCTAGAAGGACTATCTATCAATAGTATTCTAGACAGACTATATATATATATATATATATATATATATATTATATATATATATATATATATATATATATATCTATATATATATATCTTATATATATATATATATATATGAGCAATGCTACATGTACACCCCGAAGGGTGTATATCATACATCTCCACCATTTTAATGGTGGCGATATTTTTTACGGGTCACATCAAGTGACCCATCATTCACACCCCCACCCTTAGATGGGTGGGGGTTGTGAGATGTACACCCCTTACGGGTGTAAACATAGCATTTTCCATATGGGAATGATACTTGTACACCCGTTTGGGTGTATATCACACACCCCACCCATCCAATGGGTGGGGTGTGATGATGGATCAATCGATGTGACCCGGTAAAAATATCGTCACCATTAAAATGGTGGAGGTGTATGATATACACCCCTTCGGGGTGTACATGTAGCATTGCTCTTTCCATATATATATATATTATATATATATATATATATATATATATATATATATATATATATATATATATATATATATATATATATATATATATATAATATATATATATATATATATATATATATTTATTTATTTATTTATTTAATGAAAACTCCATGGGGTTGGCCAATTTTATAATTCAAGTTTTACTAAAACTCCAATTCGCTTGGTTGGGGTATAAAAAGAACTAGTAGTACCAGCGATAAGTATAACGTTTGGAACAAGCTAGAACTATTATAAATTTGTGTTTGGTTGGGTATTATGTTAGTACCATGTATAAGGAAATAGTGTTTGGTAAGAAATAAAGAATAATAGGAATAGAGAGTGTATTTTGTATAAAATTACTAATATGCCCTTTCTTTTAGTTTTTTTTAAAAATTAAAATTTGTATAAATTTTTAATTTTTATAAAAATTTTAGTGAGAGCAAAATATTTAATTTAAAATTTTAAGTGGGAGCAAAAATTTTAATTTTTAAAAATTATATAAATTTTAAAAAAATTATAAAAATATTGTATAATTTTAAAATTTTAAAATTAATAAATTTTAAAAATTTTAAAATTAAATTAAATTATTAGATTTATTAAAAAGTAAAATTAAAAAAATTAAAATTTTTAAATAAAAAAATTTTAAAATTTTATAAATTTAAATATCTTTTAAAATTTAAAATTTTTAAATTTTTAAAAATAAAAAGTAATGGGAAGAAAGAAAAAATTGCGTCAGTTCAAGTGCACATAGAAAAGAGCATTTTTTTCTCGGTTTGCGTGCACAAGAAATTAAAATTTTTTGTTTCCGGAGGAGGGGGAAAGCGGGTTATTCTGGAATCCAGAATAACCCGGTAAGGGGGAACAAGAGTTCCCTCTTGTTCCCTCCTAATTCTATATGCGTTTGGGAACAAAGGGGAGAATGACCCCTTCGTACTCCAACCAAACGCACACCAAAGGAGTTGGCAAACTTTACAACCCTTCGATTAAGTATTGTAGGGATTACAGCTCCTTTAGATTGTAGAGTTAGTATCTTTCTTTCAAAATAATTTATATTTGAACGGATCTTTTTATATTTTTATCATGATCCAATCAAAAAGTAGTTTTATAGCTTTAATATTATTTTTTTCTGGATCAATTGGATATTTGGTTTTCAAACTATGATGAAAGTGACATTTTAGTCTTTAAATTTTAATTAATAATAATTTATAGCTCAAACTTTAAAATCATGGCCATCAAGTCCTATAACTCAATTTAATTGACTAAATATTAATATATCGCTAATTTAGAAATAATATAGTAGTGTTATACTTGGTGTTGTGCCAACAATTAAAATATCACATTTTTATAATACCGATGCTCAACATTTAGTCAACTTTAAGTAGATTATGAAACCTGATTATAATAATTTAAAAAATTCACATTAAATTTTATAATAAATTAAAATTGAAGAACCAAAGTGTCGCTCGCCTCATAGTTTGAGGACCAAACATGCAATGTACTCTTCTCTTTTCTGTTTTAAGATAATTTAGTCAACATTTAGTCAACTTTAAGTAGATTATGAAACCTGATTATAATAATTTAAAAAAATTCAAATTAAATTTATAATAAATTAAAATTGAAGAACCAAAGTGTCGCTCGCCTCATAGTTTGAGGACCAAACATGCAATGTACTCTTCTCTTTTCTTTTTTAAGATAATTTTAAAAATATTTTAAAATCATATGTAATTTTCAGTGATTAGTTATTAATCGTTTTTGAGATAATTTAAATCTGTAGCAACCTTATGCATGAGACTCGAGATTTCATCAGTAATCACTAACAAGAGACTACAAAAGAAAAGAATGCTTGCATCCACCGCACACAACACACGAAACAAGCATAGTGCAATTTAGTTGGAAGTGTAGCATAACACTAATTAATATTACACTAGCAACCGTGGGAACTATATAAACTTGATTCTTTTTGCATGACAAATGAACAAAACTTCAACCTATAAATGGATTAAACAAGATCCCGGTCAATTAGCTTATCGAGACCTTTCACAAAAAGTACCATCCTAAGCAAGCAACAACTTAGAACACACCGTGCAACTTCCCATCGTGCTCTTAAGATACAAGCACCTTAATTACCTGATATAAAACAAACATTTAATTAGTCATTGGGACTTCTAAATTATCCATGTATCAAACGAACAAAGACCGAATAGGAAAACAAAGGGGGACTCATATTTTGCCAGTTCTTCTTTAACAAGGAGACGAAATAGTGTGACTTTTGAAACATATTCTATATATTATGTATGGTTGTAATATTCGAGAAATTCGAATTGAAAAAGTTAATAAAAAAATAAAAAATAAAAGTGAAAGTCAAAATTTTGTATATATAGATGTATATATAGGAATATTGTAAGTCAAAATGCAAATTGCACATTTTTTGAAGAAAACTGTCTCCTAACTTGCAGATCCGGCTCTGATCTCGAAAAACTAAAATCGTCGGTGGAACCGTCTCGTCAAATTGATTAAACATAACGCAAACCGATTTTCGATCTGACAGTTGGATCGTCTCGAAAACGGCGAAGAACGATGTGGGGCCCACGACTTAAGTCGTGAATAGTAATCCCTGGTTTAATTTCCTCACCAGCCAACATCGGCCAATCGACTGTCTGGAGTCCGAAACCGACGATCCATATAGTCGTTTTGAATGGCCTCGACGTTCTGAGCGCAGTGGCGCTGATGGAATTTATGTTCGACAACCCGATCATCTCGAAAAGCATGAAAAGCAGTGAAAATAGCGTAATTTCGCATAAGTCCTTATATTTTATACACGGAATCCAATGAAACTTCTTGGAGAGGGGTATTCCTGCAAAAGTAATCTACAATAGAGGACCTAACCTTAATATTGAAGGTTGAGGGACTAGTTAGCATATTGTTGCAAATATATATAAATGCATGTTAGGGTTCTTGTTATGAACCCTAACTCAAATCTCTACAACCAGCCGCACCTGTCACGCCCCGAGATTCAAAAAGGGTCAATTTTTTTTTTTTTTTTTTTTTTTTAAATCAGAGTTAAAAACTTGAATACTCCAAGGCGTGAACAGACCGCCACACATATAGGAAAGCCTCTGTACAACGGACAGAGTCCCCCCTATATATGCTCGGCTAACAGATACATCCGATCAGAGTAGATACCAAATTTACTATAACTAAATAAGTTCTACTCTATTACATCCACAAGGTTCCATATGTTTATACAATACAGTTCCAAAATATAAATAACAGTTGTGATGTCCACTAAATCCAAAAGGAAAGTCCTACCATGGACAACTCTATCTCGAATCCTCACACAGGACGTCCCAATGTCCCCGCACCCAATAGACCTGAAAAATGGTCACCCGAGGGTGTGAGACACACATAAGTGTATCCCAGTGGGCACGACGGGCCGGAAAATAACAAGTCGTACCTACTAGATACTATAATAAGCGGATAGCAAAAGTAGGATATAGCAAAAGTAGGATATACTGAAACTGAAAGGTAAAATGCAAGTATATAATCTAAGCAGAGTACCATTAATCATGGATTAATCAACAGTGCAGAGTAATCACATATAAAGCTGATCATGCTATAACTGATAAATCTATAAACATGAATGAATATGTTATAACTGATAATCTGACAAGCAGGAAATAACAAGGATAATGCATCAAAGGTATCACCACAAATATACCAAATCTAATGCCACTGTTGGCCACAAGGGCCTCAGGCTAAGCTGCAATGGAGCACTAGGACCTCAGGCAAATGCCACTGTTGGTCATTGGGGCCTCAGGCTAATGCCACTTTTGGACGCCCAGCATGCTATCATAACCCCAACGGGCTCACGGGTCAATGTGACCTCTCTACCGGTAAAGAACACCACTGCGGGTAGCTAATCCACTGGTGTGCGCGACTGAAAGCTGGCTCAACGGCGATCATAATGCTGATGCTCAAACCATGGTCCATCGACCAAATAGACGGCAAAAAGCCGAGGAAAATCCCCACCGGGATACAAATACTGAAGTATATCATGCCAATACTGAAACAATAACTCCTATTCTAAACATGCAGTGAAGAATAGAGAAAAATATATAACTGAGCTAGTGACCATACAAGCATGGCATATGTCCATATATGTATAACTACTGCTGGAAATAAAGGCATAATAAAAGCTCATCTGTGGGATCAAGGCTATGCAGATGTAAGGATTTTGTGCTGATATGCAAGCAAGTAGTAAGAGCAGGTACAAACTCAGTAGCAATCATAATGCTGAATCTCAATCCACCGTCGGTAGACCGGACAGTCGGTGAGAAACCGAGGAAATCCCCATCGGGATATCGATACTGATGCAAATCATGCTAGGTACTGAGACTAGAACTCATATTCTAAGCATGCAGTGAAGAATAGAGTATAACGAAAGGCTCATCTGTATAATCAAGCAATATAGCTGTAATGACTGAATGCTGGAATGAAAGCATATAGTAAGGCTAAAGCATAGGTTCAGGACTACACCAAGAATAGGGGTCCGACCTACCACGGCACTCCATAGGGCCGACCTGATAAAATGCGGACCGAATATAAACCCACCTGTATATAGGAGGAACAACGACTCCACCAGAAGGCTCGTTGGTCGGAGTCAGACTGCAAAGACCTAGATCATGAATACTGATCAGGAAATAACTCACACATACCCAAAATCCACTAAAGCTATGTTGGTAATCGCAAATAGAACAACTTAATCACCACAAGTCCTCGAGTTGCGCGATTAAGTCCGAGTTGCCGATAAACCAGCGATTTTGTCGATTTACGGCCCGATAACCGATTTCCACTCAACTAAAGCCAACGGATAACTTAGCAAAAAGCTTAGAGATTATATACACACTGCCCAAGACAGTACATGAGGCTACAATTGCGTTTAGACCCCTAGGGTTTTCAGAAATCATACTTTTATAGCAATTTGAGAGCCGTTTTCGCTCGTTCTCTTAATCGGAACATTATTTTTACAAACCGTCACCTCCATTAGGTGACCCACGACTCGCTGAACACCGTGCTCACCAATTTGTAGCAGCACGGAACCCGAGAAAAACTTCGGGCCATGACTTACAACACTAACATAGGCTTTAATGCGTTTTTAATTCTTCGGCTCAACCAAACCGAAATCTAAGGTGAGCATCGCGTTTAGTGACCCCAAAATAGCCAAGAACTCACTGTCGCGATGTCACAAACAGCCCGAAACAGACCCATGGCCATCAATTCAACATAAGGCTTATTAATACTATAACTTAATATTTACTTGTGCCATTTCCAAAACAACTTGAGCATCTTGCTCAGGGCACCACAGGGACTCGAGGGCTTGCCCTAGTGCAGCCCAGAAGCAGCTGGATCAAAAGATCCAAGTCCCTAACTCTCCAATGGACAAGAATGCTCCACACAGAAATCTACTCAGCAAACATTGGATATGAAGTGAGCATCAAGCTCAGGGGAGTGTGTGGAGAAACTTTCATATTCATTACATGCACAGATTTTGAACTTGAGTTCATTGGGGCATTTCGACAAACACCTGGTGTGCACACTATTCAAACAAACACCCAAGCCTTTTCCCGAGCTTGTTCTCAGCAGAGAGGGCACTTGGGAGGTTCCAAGTTGGAGAGAACTGCTCCTCCAAGTTGCAGAAGTTTTTCCCTGCAACTTGGATCAGCCTGGTCCCCTGGTTTGGCCGGGGCTCGAGGAGGAAGATGAAGCCCAACCTCGAAAATGGTGACTGCCCAACCACAGGTTCAGGGCCTCTTCCACTTGCACCAACAGGTGCTACACCATCCTACAAACTTACCTGAACCCGTGCCCGGTGACAGGACACGGCGGCGGCGCGGCGGAGCAAAGCTCGGATTTGGAGCTTCCACCTCTAATGGTGAAACTTCACCAAGGCTGCATGGAGCCCATGCAAGTGTATGGCAAGGTTTCTCTTGGTCCCAGAAAGCTTCCCGACAACTCCCTACCTGCCGGCGACGGCCGGAAGGCCGGCCACCGCGAAAAGAGCCATTCTCGGGTTAACCATGGCACCCCAGCATTTGGGCTGCATGGTTGCCATGCAGAGGCATGGTTGGAATCTCCTCACTCCAAGGAAGCTTCCCGGCCACTTGGCTGGAGGTGGGGAGGCTCTCCGGAGCCGGAGCACAAAGCTCGGCCATTGTTGGAGCTTCGAGTTCAGCAACTTCAATGCATGGGTTTTTGGGTGCAACAAACAGCACCACAATCTTTATATCGAAGCTTTGAGAGGTTCTGGGTAAGTCCCCACCGCCGGCGACTACCGGAAATCCGGCCGCCATTAACGCGGCCGAGCTTCGCCCATTAATGGCGGATTTTGATCCAGCCTGCATGGGACACATGCAACCACATGGGAAGCTTCCTCTCAGACCCAGGAAGCTTACCAACCCTCCCCCGTCGCCGAGAAGCAGTGGCGACGCCGGACCGGCCAACTTGGCCGTGGTCACAAATTCCTGAAAGTAGGGCATCGCGGTGTGAAGCCCATAGTGCACCAAACCTCTCCAAACTTGGAGGAGAGTAAGAGTATGAGTAGGGGAATTATGAACCCAACCAATTACTCACCTCCAATGTTGAAGCCTAGAATTTTTCCAACTTTTTTCATCAAAATTTTTAGATATTTCAAAGTTGTTTGGCTTCCAATCAACTAATAATTCATTTCATCTAATTATCAACTAAATAAACTCATAAAAATTATGAATCCAACCAATTACTCACCTCCAATGTTGAAGCCTAGAATTTTTTCAACCTTTTTTCATCAAAATTTTTTGATATTTCAAAGTTGTTTGGCTTCCAATCAAGCTTCTTCTTAATTTCTATAAAAATTTTCTCTATTTTTTATGACTTTTACTATTAAATTTAGATAGAATGGAGAGGAAAAAAAAAAAAAAAAAAAAAAAAAAAGAAAAAAAAAAAAGAAAAAAGAGAAATAGGTAGAGAGAGAAAGACAGACGGTTGGAAGAAAAAGAAGGTGATTAAGTATACTTTACAGAAAGCCACCTCTAATTGCTAGAATTTGTAATTTCAACTTCGTTTTGATTCGATAAATTTATTTGGTATTTTTTTGAATGTCAATTTAAGCTCAAATTTAATAGACACGTTCATCTAAAATTAATTAACAGTAATTTATTCTAACTTTTTCAGATTTGGTATACTTTTGGTTACCAAAGATTTACCGAATAAAATTTTTGATGAATTATTGATATCTCTATTTTTACTGCTCGGATATCTGAATAAGACAAAAATTTAAATTTAAATTTAGTATATTAAAATTAATGTTTATGTAAAATTTCATAATATTTTTTGTAAAAAAAATTTAGTCACTATTTAATTTTTATTCTAAATATGAATCATGTTTCCCATCAGGTTGCTTAATTTTTTTTTTTTTTTTTTTTGGAGTCCTTAATTCATTTCTAACACGTTTGCTACTTCTTCAAATACTTTCAATTAATATATTATAATATTTTACTTGTATTTTGCTAATCCATAATTAATTGGGTTTTATCGAGAGGGTATTTAAAGCAAGTTACTATTCACCACTTAAGTTGTGGGGCCCGTCTTTTTTTCACTGTTTTGTGAAAGATCCGACCGTTGGATCGAAGACATGTGAATATCAATTTTTCATGTTTCGACGAGACGGTCGCAATGGTGAACTCGGATTTTCGAGATCAGACCCCGATCAAAAGTCGATATTCTTGGGGTTTAATTACATTATAATTTATTTATTTTTGCTAATTATTAATCCAGAAAATTATTTAAACTTTAAAATTTATCTTTTAAAATTCACGATTATTACAGCACCAGAGAACTCCTCACATCCCTCTGCTCCTGCTACGACAGTTACAACCGCAGCCGCCGCCGGCTATCGCCAAAAAAGGAGAATAGGCAAGTTTTTCAACTTGTTTTCGAGTGGGGTTGGGGAGGAAGCTATCAAACTTGGTGGTGTTGCACCCAAGTCTTTCTGAGATCATCCTTGGTCTCTAGAGACTCAGCCCGTGGAGCCCCGACGTCCGAAACCGTCGCACGTCGCCGGGAGACTTCTTCCATCCTTCTTCTTCCTCGGATCCGGCGAGGTAGGTATCGGTTTTTCATCAGTTCTCTTTCAACCTGGACGTCACCAGCCTTCTTCTGACATCACGAGGGTTCCCCAGGTGAAGCCCCGAGGTCCGGGAGCAGCTGGTTACCGGCCGGTGGATATAGAACGCCGGAAACCTATTGTTGGCCGGATCTGCGCGCGGGCTTTCTCCGGCCGATCTAGGTTGGTTCTAAAGTGTTGGCTCGCATCTGTAGGACACAAGGAGGACCCCCACAAAGTTTGAAGCTATTTGTTTCAGCGTGAAGTTGGGTGGTCGAAGCCCTAGTTTCGAGTGTGTGCACTTGGCCGTGCAACGCCGCACCGTCGCCGCCGTCACTCCTCCGTCGCCGGCCAACCTCTGGTAAGCTTCCTTATACCCAGAAAACTCGTCCACACCCCTCGCATGCAGCCCATGCTGCATGGTTGCTGATTTGCCATTAATGGTGTTGAAGCTCTATATAGTTGTCTTCTTCGGCCACCCGCTTCACCGGAGAGCCGTGGCAGTGTTGGGTGATGCGCCTTCCACCTCTGGGAACCCTCTGAAGCTCGTGCTCACCTTGGTTTGAAGCTTGATCGAGAGGAGGGAGGGTTCGGCCAACTTGAGCTCCATTAAAGAAAAAACAAGGTTATCCTGCTTCAGCAACTTAACCAGCAGTCCCGCAACCTCCTTCAGGTGAGCCCCTAAGTTTTTGTGATGCCCTCTAGCTAATGCTCACCAGTGGATGGGTGGGAGCCCAAGGTCAAGCTCTATATATGGCTTAAATGGACCACATTGCAGTTGGCACCTATTGGGTGGCTTTGCTGAGGCCCAGAGGTGAGCCTCTGATTTATTTTGGGTCCCTGAGCATGATGCTCAAATTAAAATTGAAAATGATTAAGAAGTTATGTGAGAGTGGCCAACTAGAGCTCTAATGGTTTAATAATCATGGGCCAAACACTGTTTTTAGGGCTCGATTCACTATTGGACAGTGAGCATGGGTTTTTCTAGGTCGAGACTTTGTGGCTAGTGTTTTTTTTTGGTTCAACGATCCCTGGAATTAAAGTTATAGCCTAATGGGTGGTTTTACATGTTTATTATGCAATTTAGTAAATTGTAGGGGTCTAAATGTACATTATTAACATGATTATATACCCTTCGTTTGGATTTCGATGACTTTCGTTGAGCGAGTTTTGCTTAACGACCCGTAAATTGACGAAATTGTCGATTTAACGGCGATTTCGCGCTAAACGCATATTTCGAGAATAGTGGATAAATACTGTGTTGACACGTGATACTATTGTAGGCTCCATCATTTCAAGAATAGTGAATAAATCCTGTTTTGATTCATTACTTATTCATCTATTTTATGCTTATTTATGTATCTAGCATGCTCAGTTTTATTTATCTAGCATGCTCAGTTGATTATCCGCATTTGTTATTTAGTCCTCCGCATCAAGTCTAAAATGCATAGAATCACCCCCTTATAGTTTCATGCAAATCCATACGTAAAGTGTTGCAGTTTTTTTTTTTAAATATCCATATTTCAATTCTACCACTTTTTTACTTTCATTTTATTCTGCGCTTTTACCGTGCAAAATCTAAAAACAAACTTTACCACAACTTCTAATACTTCCAAACCATGAATGTGGTGATTTTGTTTTGTCGGAAATAATTTTTGATTCGCTATGATAGCCTTCTCTCCCCTAAATTCTCCAAATTTGAATATAAATTTTAATTTCTTTTTATTGAGTTTATATCTTAATTTTACTACAGAATTCAAATTTGCAATTTCTAGAAAAAATTATATATAAAAAATAGGTAGAAACCTTAAAATTATTTCAGTTGAAGCAATTGGGACTTCAATTTCAACCTATATGAATGGTTCACACCCATTAATTTCATGTAAAATTCACACAATTAGAAATTCCCAATTTAGACTCGTACATATTTATCATATTTTAAAAAATTTATAAAATTCTTTTAAAATCAACCACTAATAATTCATTTCATCTAATTATCAACTAAATAAACTCATAAAAATTATGAACCCAACCAATTACTCACCTCCAATGTTGAAGCCTAGAATTTTTCCAACTTTTTTCATCAAAATTTTTGGATAATCAACTAATAATTCATTTCATCTAATTATCAACTAAATAAACTCATAAAAATTATGAATCCAACCAATTACTCACCTCCAATGTTGAAGCCTAGAATTTTTTCAACCTTTTTTCATCAAAATTTTTGGATATTTCAAAGTTGTTTGGCTTCCAATCAAGCTTCTTCTTAATTTCTATAAAAATTTTCTCTATTTTTTTATGACTTTTACTATTAAATTTAGATAGAATGGAGAGGAGTAAATTGGAAAAAAAAAAAAAAAAAAAAAAAGAAAAAAAAAAAAGAAAGAGGGAGAGAAAAAAAAAAGAGAAAGAGGTAGAGAGAGAAAGACAAGACGGTTGGAAAAAAAAGAAGGTGATTAAGTATACTTTACAGAAAGCCACCTATACTTGCTTGAATTTGTAATTTCAACTTCGTTTTGATTCGATAAATTTATTTGGTGTTTTTTTTTGAATGTCAATTTAAGCTCAAATTTGATAAACACGTTCATCTAAAATTAATTAACAGTAATTTATTCTAACTTTTTCAGATTTGGAACACTTTTGGTTACCAAAGATTTACCGAACGAAATTTTTGATGAATTATTGGTATCTCTATTTTTACTGCTCAGATATCTGAATAAGACAAAAATTTAAATTTAAATTTAGTATATTAAAATTAATGTTTATGTAAAATTTCATAATATTTTTGTAAAAAAAAATTAGTCACTATTTAATTTTTATTCTAAATATGAATCATGTTTCCCATCAGGTTGCTTATTATTATTTTTTTTTTGGAGTCCTTAATTCATTTCTAACACTATTTCTTTCAAATACTTTCAATTAATATATTATAATATTTTACTTGTATTTTGCTAATCCATAATTAATTGGGTTTTTAGCCTGTGTACGGATTGGATTTGAAAAAAGTTTGAATTGACCTAAAAGTATTTTTAGCCCAACAAATTGGTATAAGGATTGTTAGACTAAAGTGAAATATTTTAAAAATTTTAAATTCACCCGTTAAAAAAAATGATATAATCACTTATATATGGTAAGTCACAGATCATTATGTAGGTGAGATTGCAAAAATCTCCAATATTATGTATTATTATGTTATATTTTTAACAAATCTTTTCATAAATGGGTATTCAATCGATCTGGTCATTTATTCACTATCTTTAAAATAGTAAATTAGACAGAAATAGTAAATATATTATATAATTAATATTTTGATTTGAATAATAAATTTAATCTTCAATGTATATATATGATTTTTCTCATTAGGTCTCTATAAAACATTTAAATGGAAATAATTTATTAAAATATTTTTCTATTTTTTAATTATTTCAACTATAAATAGACACTTTTTGTATGTCCTAAAAAAATCACAAATAATAAGAAGAAATTAAGTGTCACAAATTAGTGAGCAATGTCAAAAGTAGTAATTGCAATCATTCTCGTCTTCTCATTCATTTGGTATGATATGAAATTCTCAATTACTTTATTCCTTAGCTGCAATTATATATCATTATTTTGTACTAACGGATATTATATTATTATTATTATTATTATTTTGTTAATCGTTAGGTTCATCTGTTGCACAACAATGTTGTCGTGACTATCATGCATGGGGTGACGGCAACAGTAAGGTTGGATGCTCAGGTGCTGCAGACAACAATACATGCAATTCATGGTGCTCGTCAATGTGTCGAGGAGGAGAGTGCAAAATTCGTGGTGGATTACATGATTGTCATTGTTATTGCTAATTTGTTTTTCCTATATAATATTTAATAATATATAGTGCAATAAATTTAAAAATAAACTGGTTAATAATAACATGTTATTGTTATTATCATTGTCATCGATTTTGTTTCTTCAAATAATGACTATTAATTCTCTTATTGGTGTTCTAATTACTATTGCTACTTCATTGCAATAAAATAATTGTTAAAAAAATATTCATATAGTATAACTATTATATAATGTGCTAGTTATGAAAATCCATCTCTATTTTAATGATCTTATTAATTTTCTCTTTTTCTACCCATCATGATAAATTATTATCTGCACCAAATATCTACCAATATTTCAAACATCACTAAATTTTTAAGCGACTGATATTTTAAAATTAAAATTTAATAATAATTTGAGTTATCTTATATATTAAAAATTATAAGGTTTGAATGTTAAACATGAAAATATTAAGTAGTCACGAAAATTTATAATTTTAGTATATAAACCTTGGAAAATACTACTTATACACCCCATTTGGGGGTGTACATCGCATACCCCACCCATCCAATGGGTGGGGTGTGATGAGGGGTCACTTCACAATTTGTGAAGTGACCCCCCCACCCTTAGATGGGTGGGTGTAAGATGTACACCCCCTTTGGGGGTGTACATGTAGCGTTGCTCATAAACCTTCAAATGTCATAAAATATATATTTATTAAATTAGATTTTAATTAAGTTTAAAAATTTACCATATAAAAAAAATTCAAGCAATAATTTCTCACCTAATTTTATTAATGTAAATCGCTCACTCGTTATATCATAAAATGTGTCCGTTACTTTGATTTTCTAAAAGAACAAGATGAAACAATTCTTGGATCCAATCAGATAATAATTTTCTAATTCTGAGCTTTCAATGATTTTTCTCTAATTTTTTTTACAAATAAATTTTTTAATATTAAAATTATATATACCCTATTTTATTCTCAAACCGGGTTCGAGGTTGAACCGGATTAAAGCCGGCCCATTCAAAGCCATCGAGGATTTTTATCGCCTCTCGCTATACGTGCACGACTTCTCTCTCCTCTCATTAGGGTTAACTCTCCTATATCCCGCAGACCGCTCTTTCTTTCTCCTTCTAGGGTTTCTCTTATATTTCTCTCCTTTGGTTTAGGTTTCTGAGTAGAAGACGAATAAATCGCAACAATGAGTTATTATCGTTACCTTCTCAAATTTATTGGTATTTCACACATTTGTACATGCATCTGCACATTTGTACATGCATCTGCGTTGTTCTGCGTTCTGATCTGCACATTTGTATATTTCTCTCCTTATATCTGATTGTTTTGGTTCTATAATTTCTTTGAGTTAGTCCTAGGTTAACAGCTTTTAGAGGAATTTTTACTCTACTCTGTTCAAAACGAAAATTTCGTGTGGAATTCCTTTTCACACCAATTGATGCTAGTTTACTGCGCCTTTTTGTTGCGTAGTACGCATCCCTAAGCCAAACAAAACCTAACTGCCTAAGTAAGGTCCAAAAATTTAATAATGACACAATCTAGTTGGACAGTCATTTTCTCTTTTAGTAATTAATAAAAAGCTAATTTTTTTTTTATCCTTCCAAAACTTAAGAAATATTATAAACATTAACATAATGAACCCTCCGATGCGACAGTAAAATATTATTAATTTAATAAAAATTTCACATAGCACCCTTTAGTAATTAATGTTATATAAAAAAGAAGATATTAAAAATATACCATTTTTAATTTTTTTTTATAATTTATAATTAATTGATATATTATAGTGATTGTGTTTTGTGGTGGATAACTATTATTGTGGAGCTTAAAATATAAATCTATTGGACAAATAAAAATTAAAAATGTAAAAAAGAGTATAAAAGCAATAATCTCACTTTATGTATCAACTAAATTATTTTTATCAAATCAATTAGTAAAAAACTAATGTTATCTCTCACCTACGATAGGAAGAAAATCTTAATGTAAATAAAAATATTCTAAAGTTTGATTAGAAAAAAAAAACAAAAAAAAAGATATATGAAAATTAAACTATATATATTTAAATGAAAGTAAAAAACTCAACTTGACTAATCTTTTTCTTTATAGAATTATTATATATATCTATATATATATATATATATATATATATATATATATATATATATATATATATATATATAGAGAGAGAGAGACTCGCAAAAGAATTTTAAATTTTTCTATACATTAATTCATTTATAATTTTAATAAAAAAACTAAAAAATATTTATAAAAATCCTAAAAGGCATATATGTTTAGAGCACCAAAATTCATCTTTTGAGAAAATAAAAAAATTTATAAAAAAATATTTTATTTATTAATTTTGAGAACACAAAAAAAATAGAGAGAGAAGCTAGGCGGGCCAACCAAACTCAAAAGAAATATTGCAAAAAAAAAAAAAAAAAAAAAAAAAAACTTCAAAAAACAAATAAAGAGATTGTAAAAATTAATGGATATATATATATATATATATATATATATATATATATATATATATATATATATATATATATATATCATTTCTTGGATTAGGTAATGTGCTGTACTATTTCTCCAACAACCTAATAAATCGTAGAGAGACCACTATCATCCTAACCGTACATTCTTTCATCTAAGGGTAAAAAAGTTATGAGTATAAAAAGATTTATACTCATAAGAGTATATATATATATATATATATATAACCGCACATTTCTTCATCCAATGATAGGGTTCGGCTACTATACTCTTATGAGTATAAATCTTTTTATACTCATAACTTTTTTACCCTTAGATGAAAGAATGTATGGTTAGGATGATAGTGGTCTCTCTACGATTTATTAGGTTGTTGGAGAAATAGGTCTCTCTACGATATATATATATATATATATATATATTCGGCTACTATACTCTTATGAGTAAAATTTTTTTGTACTCATAAGTTTTCATCTCTTGGATGTACGAATGTGTGGTTAGGATTATAATAGTCCCTAAAATTTATATTATTTTTCCAACAACCTAGTAAATCCTAGGGGGACCACTATCATTCTAACCGCACATTCCTTCATCCAAGGATAAAAAAGTTATGAGTATAAAGGGGTTTAAAATCATAAGAGTATAGTAGTCCTACGCAATATATATATATATATAATATATATATATATAATATATATATATATATATATATATATATATATATATATATATATATATATCATATATATATAATAAAAGATGAGGTTGTTTTTTTTTTGTAAATGAACCTTTAAAAATTTATAATTTTGAAAATGACCCTACAAATTTGTATTTACAAAAATAATGTTATGGGTGCCAACTAGGGATGGCAATCCAGCTCGCTGTTCGCGAGCCAGCTCGTGTTCGACTCGAAATGAGCTCGAGATCGAATCGCTCGTTTAGTAAACAAGCCGAACATGAGCCGAATTTTTCCAACTCGTTTAATAAACGAACCGAACACGAGCTGGGGTCAGCTCGCTCGTGTTCGGCTCGATAACGACTCGAATATATCTATATATATATATATATATATATATAATATATATATATATATATATTACTATTTAGATTTTAAGCTATTAATTTTTTATAATTTTTTTTTTTTATTTATTTTTTTCTGTTTTACATCTAATAATAGGAATGAAAATCAACTCATGTTCTGCTCGTTATAAACGAGCCGAACACGAGCCGAATTTTTCAGCTCGATATTTAAACGAGCCGGCTCGTGTTCGACTCGTTTATTAAACGAGCCGAACACGAGCCGAATTTTTCAGCTCGATATTTAAACGAGCCAGCTCGTGTTCGGCTCGAACACGAGCCGACCCCAGCTCGCTTGTGTTCGGCTCGTTGACAATCCCTAGTGCTAATTGTGCGTCACGTATGCGCGCCACATGAGCGGAAAATCTGAGGTGTATGAAGTTGAATGTGAAATTTGAAATCTCGTGTTTAAATACGGAAATTTAATTCTCGTGTTATAACTCTTGATTTTTATATTTTTTTTAAATTATAAATATTTATGTTAGTAGTATAAATTTAGAAAAAATATTTAATTTAAGTAAAAGTTAAAATTTTAAAATTTAAAGTTTAAAATTTAAAATTTAGAAAAAATTTAGATATTCGAAAAAAGTCCAATTTAAATTTTGAAATTTGAAATTACAAATTTTGAATTTTAAATTTAAAATTTAAAATTTAAAATTTAAAATTTAAAATTTGAAATTTAAAATTTAAAATTTAAAATTTGAAATTTGAAATTTGAAATTTAAAATTTGAAATTTGAAATTTGAAATTTGAAATTTGAAATTTGAAATTTAAAATTTGAAATTTGAAATTTCAAAATTTTAAATTTTAAATTTTACATTTAAAACTTAAAACTTAAAACTTTAAAACTTTAAATTTTAAATTTTAAAATTAGATTTTTAAAATTTTTTAAAATTTTAGTTTGAATTTTCAATTTTCAAATTTTAAATTTTAAATTTTAATTTTTAAAGTTCAAAATTTTAACTTTTACTTAAATTAATTATTTTTTCTAGATTTAGACTACTAATATAAATAGATATAATTTTTAAAAATATAAAAATAAAGAGTTATAACTCGGGAATTGAAATTTCGTGTTTAATCACGGAATTTCAATTCCCGTGTTCAACTTTATACACCTCAGACTCCCCACTCACGTGGCGCGATACGTGGCGCCATAAGGTGATTTTTGTATATACAAATTTTATAGCATTATTTTTATTTGACGCCCCCAATAGTCCCACATCGGATGTGGATGGAATTGTGATTGTGTTTATATGAGACATGAACACTAGTAATAATAACTGGGCTTAAGTATTTTGGGCTGTGTTTGGGCCCAACAAGTTATTATTGCTAGTGGGCCGGGTCGTTACATTTGGTATCGTAGCCAATACCAGCCGGAAGTGTGTGGCGAGTCTCGGCTGAGTCTGGGTCTAGATGACAGGGCTAGCGAGACGGAGTCTCACATGTGATCTTGGGTGTGTTGGACGTCAGATCTAAACGGGGGAGTCTGGGTCTAGATGACAGGCTAGCGAGACGGAGTCTCACATGTGATCTTGGGCTGCTGTGGTGTGTGTTGTGATCTTGGGCTGCTGTGTGTGTGTTGGACGTCAGATCTAAACGAGGGGAGTCTGTGACGCCCCCAAATAGTCCCCAATAGTCCCACATCGAATGTGGATGGAATAGTGATTGGGTTTATATGAGACATGGACACTAGTAATAATAACTTGGCTTAAGCATTTGGGCTGTGTTTGGTCCTAACAAGTTATTATTGCTAGTGGGGGTTTTACATTTTAAAAATACAAATGTAAAGAGTCATTTTTCAAAAAAATCACTAAAAAAATTGCATGTCATCCCAAAATAATGGATATATGTATATATATATATATATATATAAATATATATATATCTATATATATATCTATAATATATATATATATCATATATATATATATATAAGAGAGAGCGAGAGAGAGGAGAGAGAGAATTTATGCTGGAATGCTATTGATAGTACCAGCCCAACTTTGCCACCTATTTTGTAGCCCTTGGATCGCATTGAGATTCGTGCAAGCTCTTT
>JAQNDB010005833.1:0-18168 GCA_029204045.2 Tillandsia leiboldiana | reverse complement strand
GAGCGTTTCTCATCGCAATTGATGACTCGGATGTCCCTCCGTCGATGCGCGGGTCATCACCGGAATACGGTGGGGCACCTGTTGAGAAGAGAAACCTCGCTCTAGATGGTCCAAAGAGGAATTTGAAAGATCTTCTTACAATGGGAAAGGTATGAACGCTTTATTTAATTCTCTTTCCTCGACTGAGTTCACACGAATTTCCGCGTGTGAAACCGCGAAGGAAATTTGGGATATTCTCAAAATTACACATGAGGGTACTAATCTTGTAAAAATTCAAAAGCTCCAGATGCTTACAAGTCAATTTGACTCTATTCATATGGAAGAGCATGAATTGTTTACAGATTATTACACTAGACTTCAAGATGTAATAAATACTGTGCTAATTTAGGAGAAAAGATCCCGGAGTCGAAAATTGTAAGAAAGATACTTCGGACTCTTCCGGAACGGTTTAGGGCAAAGGTTACCGCCATTGAAACCGTTAGTCATCCGGATGAGATGAGTGTAGAGGAATTAGTAGGTGCTTTGCAAACTTATGAAATGACTTTTCCTACTAATCAAGTTTCTTCCAAGTCTTCTTCTAAGCTTACAGGTATTGCATTCAAATCAACAAAGGAAGAAGATAGCGAATCAAGTTCCGACGATGAAATCTCTTTTGCCGATTTTGAAGAACAATTGGCGCGGATCACAAAGAAATTTCGTCGGAATTTTGGAAGAATCGAACCGATGGATCTTCATCCACGAAACCATCTAAAGGATCATCGGGTTTCTAAATCCTCTAAACCTCAAAAGCTTTGCAAAACCTTCTAAAGAAAAAGAAAAAGATGATTTCGAAGGGGAAATCCAATGCTATCGATGCAAAGGCTACGGCCATTTTTCAACGGATTGTCCTTCTAAGAAATCATATAAAAAGAAGGCTTTGCAAGCGAAAACTTGGGACGATTCTACTTCTAATGAATCGACCTCAAGTAAGAGAGGAAAAATCGTTGCTTCTCATGCCTCTCATTTTCCCTCTTCTAATAATTGTTTATCATCTTTAGTCACTGACTCTACTCCTTTGATTTTGTATGAAACATCAACAACCGGCGGAGAGTCATCAAGTGAGGGGAGTCGGACGAGGAAGAACTCGTTGAGGCATATCAACAACTTCTTGCGGAATCTAAGAAGATGGCCAAACATATCAAGAAGTTGAGGAAGCAACGACTTGAGAATCAAGACGAGAATCATGCTTTAAAGATCAAACTTCATGATCTCGAGGAGGAACGAGAGCTTTTATTGATAATAATAAAATCCTCCAAGAAAAGATAAATCAATCGGAAACGATCGTTAATTCCCATATTAACAAGATTGATTTTCTAGAAAAACAGTTTGAGGAGATTCATGTCACCAACCAAGCATTGACCAAGCAAGTTCATCAACTTAAATCCGACATACAAAGGATTTCAACCGGTTCCAAGAAACTTGATTGTATGTCCGGATTAGGTCAAACAAGCAAGGTTGGTTTGGGATTCAAAAAGGACCAAACTGTGCATGCTTCAAGTTCCACAATAAATTGAAAGGAAGAACTTGTCACCTATGTGGACTTGAAGGACATTTGGTGAAGGATTGCCCGAAAAAGAGAAAGAAGAATTCTTCGGCAACTTCATCTACGGAGCGAACTCAACGGAATCAAAAGACACATCAAGTCAAAGGAGTTCACTCAACCCACCAAAGGTCCGAGCCACAACATCAATCATACAAGTGGATCACTGCGAGGCAAAGACCTAAGGTGGATCAACAGTCAAAGCGGACATCCCCAACCACAATGAATCAAGACAACCCAAATTCCACGATTTTGGATTCGGAAAGGTGATATCTTTCCTTGTCTTAAGTTCTAATTAGCTTATGACTGTATGTAATGCTTTGATTGGTTTTCCCTTCATATCTTTCTTAATCTTTGCATTACATGGTTTTCAATGCTCTTCGTTTTTATACTTTGTTTTTGAACAAAAGGGTTTTTACTGAACAAGTGCATTGAATAAAAAGGGCTTCACGTTTATTCACTCCAAATTAATTTTATTGGATTATCAACTTTACTCCTTAATCATAATCTTGAAGATACTTCATTATAGGAGTTTTGATAGTATAAGCATCAAAGTTTAGAAATCATGTGTGATCTTTAGATGCTTAATCTATCTCGGTTGTGTGAATTCATTGTGATAAACGTGAGACACCGATAGACTAAAATTTGGGATATAATTCTTTCACGTAAGAGATTGCATTCTACAAGGGTATTGAATGATTTGCAAAAGATGTGGAAAGAGTTATATCCGAAAGGAGTGTGAAAACTACCACCACATGTTGGAAAGAGCTGCCACCCCCGGTCGTCCGGTTTGTGTGTGAAGCTAACCACATGTTATGGATGCTTGATAGTATTTTATGAGAAAATCTTTAGTTGAAGCATTTGGAGATTTATATGCAAAACTCTTATATTCTGAACAATCTCCTGGTTGGTATAAGGTGGGATAGTTGAAAGATGCTCAAAGAGCCACCCTTAGGTATTTTAGTGCTTATCTCAAATTTGAAAGGGTAAGAAATCAAATTGATGTCATTTGGAAATCTCTGTAAGTCATCTTTGTACATCCGTTACATCTTGATAGACTTTGGATCTCAAGATTATTTTTGATGACTTGTGTTTGATGAATATAACATGAAAAACGGTTTATAATGTTTACCTTTATTTTTCATGATTTGGAGTAAATCTCTTTAATTTTGTGAAATTAATTGGATTGAATGACATCTGTGTGAATTCCCTGTTTAAAGCACTAAATTGATTTCTTGATGGAATACAAATCGGTATTTGAAAAGATTCTAAAATCTGGATTTGTTTCAAGAAATTATTTGATTTTGCTTTCTGGTACAGGTACGGAATCTGCATTTTTGTTATATACCAGAACTGAGCTTTTATCTCTCTTTCTCTATGAACTAATATTGTTAGTGATTTCCTTTTGTCTAGTATGTTCACTGTTTGACAATTTGTGACAAAAAGGGGGAGAAGAGAAATGACGGAGATGAGATCATCAAGAGAGGACAAACAAAAATGGAAAAATAGGGGAGAACGGAAATGATGATCGTATCACAAAGGGGGTGTCACGCCCCGGGGGTTCGAATCGCGCGGGAAGAGGAGCCACCGATGCCCCTGACTCAGCCATATATTTTTTTTTTTTAATACGTTACTCCCCGGCGCGTGCACAGGACCCGCGCATATACAAATTCACTCTGCAAATAAGCAGAGGCCCCTTTGTATATGCACGGCGTCTCACCTACAAAGTGTCCTCACAAGGCGTAGTACAACAATCTCTAACCACATCAGGTTGGGGTCTCGTACACAAACAACCAACAATTCACATGACATTCTAGCATTCACTTGGAGCATGGAGGCCGGTGTTTTGAAAGGAAAATAATCACAAGGTTTTGAAAGCGGCATCCACACGATGCCCTCGTTTGTGAAAACAGTTCGCAAACACATAAATCCCACAAGGTTTATAAAGCTCGGTGCCCACACGACACCCACGTTTTAAAAATAGTTTTCGCAAACGGTTTTCTTTGTTTTTTCATCGTTCAAAACGGCCAAGTAAGAGAGAACGTAGTATTCATTCAATTATTCAAATAAAAGGAAAGAAAAGGGCAACATCCACTTCGACCCCACGGGGGTGTCGCAATCCACATCTAGCTACCATGAATAACTAAAAGGAAAGGGAAAGAAGAGTCACTGTTTCTGAAGTCATCCAAAAATCAGATCAGCACCCTAACGTCCTCACCGGCGCCCTAGCACTCGCCCCTGGACGAACCTGTCACGGAGTGGGAAGTCAGTGACTAGAAATAGCATGATAAGCGTAGTATACAAAGATAAGGCAAACCACAAACACCGGAGCAACTATCCTTCCCATGCACTTTCCACCTTAAGCACACCCTGTATCAATACGACATCGGGCACCTTCCCCGATGCCCACCGCCGAGCACCTGCCTCACAAAGCAACATCGGGCACCTTCCCCGATGCACACCGCCGAGCACCTGCCTCGGCCGCCGAGCACCTGCCTCGACGTCACCGCTCACACCCCCCACCCATGGGGGGCCCCATTCCTAACGCCACCTTCGCGTGGGGTACACGGGTCAACGTACCACTTTTTCCGAAAAGCACACCCTTGCGGTGGCCAAACCGCGGGTGTGCGTTGTAGCAATTTTGAGCCTCAGATTGATATTGAGTATCATAGCATAACATAACATAACAAAACAGGGTTAGTGCATAAACAGAAGGAGACTGACAATTCCACCTTGCCCCGACATGCTATTTCTAACAGTTAAAACCCCATTCCCGAAACCCCCGGTAAACGTACCCACCTTGTGTGCGTCGTCCTGCGTTCGTCCAGTCCGCGTCTGTGCTCCAGTCGCCAACAGTGTCCCGCACTCCTGAAGGACATAAGCAAATCGAGACTTAGAAGTCCGAAACTTACAAACGACTCCCTACAAGCGTGCGGCGGAGTTCTTCGCACGGCACCAGCCCGTGCGACGAACACTCTGCCAGGACGCAGCCCCGCGCGGCACCAGCCCGCGCGGCCGTCCCTCCTGCGGGCGGCCCCGCGCGGCCGAGCGCCGCGCGGGCGCGCTGCCCGCGGTGTGGGCGACCCCGCGCGGCACCAGCCCGCGCGGGCGCCCCTCCTGCGGGCGGCCCCGCGCGGCCGAGCGCCGCGCGGGCGCGCGGCCCGCGGTGCGGGGCGGCCCCGCGCGGCACCAGCCCGCGCGGGCGCCCCTCCTGCGGGCGGCCCCGCGCGGCCGAGCGCCGCGCGGGCGCGCGGCCCGCGGTGCGGGGCGGCCCCGCGCGGCACCAGCCCGCGCGGGCGCCCCCCCCCCCCCCCCCCCCCCCCCCCCCGCTGCGGGCGGCCCCGCGCGGCTGAACGCCGCGCGGGCGCGCGGCCCGCGGTGCGGGGCGGCCCCGCGCGGCACCAGCCCGCGCGGGCGCCCCCTGCTGCGGGCGGCCCCGCGCGGCTGAACGCCGCGCGGCGCGCGGCCCGCGGTGCGGGGCGGCCCCGCGCGGCACCAGCCCGCGCGGGCGCCCCCTGCTGCGGGCGGCCCCGCGCGGCTGAACGCCGCGCGGGCGCGCGGCCCGAGATGCGAGGCGGCCCCGCGCGGCACCAGCCCGCGCGGGCGCCCCCTCCTGCGGGCGGCCCCGCGCGGCCGAGCGCCGCGCGAGCGCGCGGCCCGCGGTGCGGGGCGGCCCCAGCGCGGCACCAGCCCGCGCGGGCGCCCCTCCTGCGGGCGGCCCCCGCGCGGCCGAGCGCCGCGCGGGCGCGCGGCCCGCGGTGCGCGACGGCGCCGGGCCTCCTCCCTCCTCGTGACCAACAAAAGAAAGAAAGAAAGAGGGAGATTCCCCCGAACGAACGCGTCCGACTCACCTCGACGTGCGAAAGAGGAGGAAGAGAGGGATCGTCGCTTGCCCCCACCGGTCCACCCTTGCGGTGTGCTTGGTTTCTCTTTGCCGGCGGCTACGAGGGAGGAAGAAAAAGAAAAGAGACGGGCCACCAAAAGAGAATAAGAGGAACCCTAATCCTCTTTCCCTCACGGCTACATATATATATACTAAAAGAATTAGGGTTTACCTTAAAAGGTTGCGGCTGCCAACACGGATCCCGAGGCGTCTAAGGGGGACCCCAACTTCGAGAATTAATTCTGGTCAGACCGGGAGTCGGAAAAAATAAACCGATCGGCGCCCCAGGGCGCTCCGGTCCGCGAGCTCTACCCGCCTAAATTATTTGCGGGCCCCCGACGGTCTGTCCGGAAAAATGCCAAAAAAAGAGGCCCCCGGTCAGGCATTACAAGAAGAGGGTGACCAGAAGGGT
Source organism: Tillandsia leiboldiana (assembly GCA_029204045.2). NCBI lineage: Eukaryota > Viridiplantae > Streptophyta > Magnoliopsida > Poales > Bromeliaceae > Tillandsia > Tillandsia leiboldiana. The sequence goes on along the minus strand of JAQNDB010005833.1, from coordinate 12,294 downwards.
TAAGGAAAAGCCGGGTCTTACACCCTTACCGCTAAAAAACAATTTTCGTCCCCGAAACGTAATCGTCCCCAGCGGCGAACAGTCCGGGTAGCACCTCCCTCATCTTTGACTCGGGTTCCCAAGTTGCCTCACAGCTCTTCTTGATTGCTCCAAAAGCACTTTTCGTAGGGAATCGTCCGACTACGCAGCTTTTGTCCTCCCGGGCTAGGATCCGCACTGGTAACTTCCGCCAAACTTCGATCCTCTTGAGTTCAATCGCGGAGGCGGTCCAGCACTCGCGATGGTCGGGGAGGTATTTCCGAAGCATGGATTACGTGGAACACATCATGAACGCGGTCAAGGTTCGGCGGTAGGGCGAGGCGGTAGGCTACCGGGCCGATGCGCTCCAGAATCTCAAACGGCCCTATGTACCAGCGGGCTCAGCTTGCCCTCAACCCAAACCGCTTCACCCCCTTTGACGGCGACACCCGCAGTAACACGTGCTCTCCCCACCTGGAATTCCAAGTCGCGACGTCTCTGGTCTCCGCGTAACTCTTTTGCCGGCTCTGGGCGGCTCGCCAAACGTTGCCTGATGAGGCGCACCCCTTTCCTCTGTCTCGGCCACTAGGTCCGGCCCCAAAAACCTTTCTCTCCCCCAGATCGTCCCCAGCAGATCGGGGATCTACAGCGTCTGCCGTACAATGCTTCGTACGGCGCCATCTTAATGCTTGCTTGGTAGCTGTTGTTATAAGCGAACTCTGCAAGGGGTAGGTAGCGCGACCATCCGTCTCCCAAGTCCAGCACGCACGCCCGAAGCATGTCCTCGAGTATCTGGATCACCCGCTCGGATTGCCCGTCCGTCTGGGGGTGAAAGGCTGAGCTGAAGTGTAACTTGGTCCCCAAGGCTCGTTGTAGACTCTTCCAAAAGTTCGAAACGAACCTTGTGTCCCTGTCCGAGTGATCGTCGTTGGCACCCCGTGCAGCCTTACAATCTCGCTGAGGTAGACCTGTGCCAGCCGGTCGCGTGTCCAGGTCGTGTGGATGGGTAGGAAGTGAGCTGACTTCGTTAGCCGATCCACGACAACCCAGATGGCGTCGTGTCCCTGCTGCGAACGGGGGAATCCGGTGACGAAGTCCATTGTGACTTGCTCCCACTTCCACTCGGGCACGGGTAGAGGTTGCAATTTCCCCGCCGGCCGTTGATGCTCGGCTTTCACCTGTTGGCAAAATCAAACAGTGAGCCACGAACAGCGTCACATCTCCCTTCAATCTTGGCCACCAGAAGGTCTGTCGGATATCTCGGTACATCTTGGTGCCTCCAGGGTGCGCCACGTAGGGGGCGCAATGTGCTTCAGTCAGGATTTCTCTCTTTAGATCCGGCAGATCGGGCACGCAGATCCGCCCTCGGAACCGAAGGGTGCGTCCGTTCCCACTGCGAAGTCTCCTTCTTGCTCCGGTGAAATCCTATCCCGTTCCAGCTGTAGCTGCGGATCCGCACCTTGGCCTTCCCGAATCCTCTCCAATAGGGGCGGCGCGACTGTTAGGGTCAACAGTCGCTCAACCGTCCCTGCTGGTACCACTTCCAACCTCAATCGTGAAAATTCCGCGATCAAGTCGTTCTGCTGCGTGATCGCGCCCGCCGAAGTTCTTCTGCTTGCCCCTTTCGGCTTAGAGCGTCGGCTACCACATTTGCTTTCCCCGGGTGGTACTGGATGGTTAAGTCGTAGTCCTTCAGTAGCTCCAACCACCTCCTCTGCCGTAGGTTAAGCTCCTTCTGGGTGAAAGGTACTTGAGGCTTTGGTGGTCCGAGAACACGTTGCAATGCACACCGTAGAGGTAGTGCCTCACAGTTTCAGAACGAAGACCACTGCGGCAAGCTCCAAGTCATGGATCGGGTAGTTCTGTTCGTAATCCTGGAGTTGTCTTGAAGCATAGGCAATGACTCTTCCTTGCTGCATTAGTACTCCTCCCAGTCCTATTCGCGATGCAATCGCAGTAGACTTCGTAGTCTTCTCCAGGGGTTTGGTAAGGCAAGCACAGGCGCTCTTGTTAACCGTTTCTTAAGTTCTTCAAAGCTCTCTTGGCATTGGACCGTCCATATGAACTTTACTCCTTTCCGGGTTAGGCGGTTCAGAGGGGTCGCAATCTTCGAGAAACCCTCCACGAAACGTCTGTAGTATCCCGCAAGGCCCAAGAAGCTGCGCACCTCTGTCACTGTGGTCGGCTGGGGCAGTCGGTCACCGACTCCACCTTCTTGGGATCCACTGCGACTCCTGCTGCTGAAATGATATGCCCTAGAAACCCCACTTCACGAAGCCAGAATTCGCATTTATTAAGTTTTGCGAACAACTCCTGCTCCCTAAGGGTCTGTAGAACAATTCGTAGGTGCTCCTCGTGCTTCCCATCGGTGGTGGAGTAAATTAGGATGTCGTCGATGAAGACCACAACGAACTGATCCAGGAAGGGTCTGAAAACTCGGTTCATCATGTCCATGAACACCGCTGGCGCATTAGTAAGCTCCGAACGGCATTACTGTGAACTCGTAATGGCCATACCGAGTCCGGAATGCCGTCTTCGGAATATCCTCGTCTCGAACTCTGAGCTGGTGGTATCCCGACTGCAGGTCGATTTTTGAGAAGACAGTTGCACCCCGCAGCTGGTCAAAGAGGTCATCAATCCTAGGTAAGGGGTACTTGTTTTTCACTGTGACTTTGTTGATTTCCCGGTAGTCGATGCATAACCGCAAGCTCCCGTCTTTCTTTCGTACAAAGAGTACAGGCGCGCCCCAAGGGGACACACTCGGTCGGATAAACCCCTTGTTCCAGGAGGTCCTCTAGCTGCGCCTTAAGTTCCTTCAGCTCCGCGAAGGCCATCCTGTAGGGGGCCCTTCGTGATTGGTCGAGTGCCGGGTGGAAGCTCAATGGGAAAGACAACTTCTCGCTCGGGGGTAATCCAGGTAGTTCGGCCGGAAAAAACATCTGGGAAGTCCCTCACTACAGGATGTCGGGGAGTGCCGTGGAGGATCCGGCGGCCAGGGCCACCGACACCATGTAGGCCATACACCCGCCCTCTACCAGCTTTCTGGCTCGGGATGCAGGAATCATGGAAGAAAAGGAAACGCTCTTGCAGGGCCAAGTACACGTTCTCCGGAAAATCGGGTACATCAGTCGTACCTCGCGCTTCTCACAGTCTATGACCGCAAGGTACCACGTGAGCCAATCCATTCCGAGCACTACATCATACTCTTTCAATGGAATGACTACCAGATCCCAGGGGCACGGAAGCCTTCCCATCCATATAGGGCAGGAAGGCACCATGTTGCGTGCCTCCAAGGATCCTCCCGCGGTGTGAACGGTCATCAAACTGGGTAAGGGTCTCAACTCAAAATCATGGGTCAGTGCGAAGTCTCGAGACATAAACGAGAGGGTCGCTCCGGTGTCAAAAAGGGTTCTAGCGCGGTAAACAGAAGCAAGAGTGATACCTGCGACGACGTGCTCAGACGGGTGTGTCTCCTGCTGACCCATCGAATAGACGCGGCCTCCCGAAGGCGGTGGGCTTCTCCCCCACAGATCGGGGTGCTGGCGGTCTGGGGGCTGACGTCATTGGCGCTTTCCCCCGCCCTGCATGCTGGGGTGAAGGCACGGAGGCTGCTGAAGATGTGGTGCCTTGGTTCAGGGGACAGTTGAAACGGAAGTGCCCCTGCTTGCCACATCGGAAGCAATGGTCCTGTCTCTTTGGAGCAATCCATCACCCGGTGCGCCCCGCCGCAGATCACGCACGAGCGGTCCTCCGGGGCGTGTCCCTCTCCTGGCGCTCACCCTGGTCCTTTTGCTGGGGTCCCACCGCTTAGGGGGCCGATTCCCGCTGGAGGAGCCCCCTCCCCCTGAAGTCGTCTGGGTCCGCTTCCTGTCATCTTGTTGGTGGGAGCCTTCCCTTCGGGCGCGCGTGACGGCAAAGCCTCGTTCCACGATGGTGGCTCGGTCGACCACCTTCTGAAAGGTATGTAGATCTGCCGCGTCCACTACTTGGAAAATGGTCAGTCCTTAATCCATCCACAAACAGTTGTGCCTTATGGGATTCGTCCCGATGACGAACGGGACACAGTTTCGCCAGTCTCACGAACTCCCTCTGGTACTCCATTACTGTTTTGGTTCCCGGCCTGATGTGGTTAGATCGTCCTCCAGTTGTTTCTTCACGCTATTGGTAAAGAACGCCCGAATAGCTGCTGTTTAAAGGTTAGTACACGACGGAAGGGTAGCGCCCGACGCAGGTGTCGGGGCGTACGGTCTTCCACCAAATGCGGGCGTTCCCCTAGAGCAAGTGGGCGGCCAGGGGGACCCGCTCTGGTCTTCCATCATTAGGTCCTCGAATAATTTCCAGTCGTATCCACCCATTTTATCCACAACCCAGGGTCTGTCGTGTCCCCTCGAACGTTGGCGGGTCGTATTTCTTGAAGTCGGCCAGTTGGCGCGCACACGGTCTCGCTCGTTTGGTAGGTTCGCCCCCTCCTTCGCGACGTTGGCGGTCGCGGCGGGAGTCGGGTAACACTACCGTCACACTCGGAGCAACTTCCGACGATTGGTGTCGCCGCCGGCCCCTGCCGTTGCGTCGAAGGGGCCACCTCTGGGCCGAGGTGCCCGGGGTGGGGCAGCCCCTCCTTCGGTCTCATCACCGGTGCAGCTGGGCCACGGGAGACGGCCCGGGGCAACCTCTGCCGTCGCAGCGGCTGCTGTTGCTGCGTCAGTTTGGCGCACGCGGTCGTTCAGGACTGCCAACTGTTCCGCCATCTCTTGTAGCTGCTGCCTTAGGAGCTGATTTTCCGCAGTCAATCGCTTCCGCTGCGTCCGCCCCCGTGTCCTCGGCTGTGGATCTAGTCCTGGCCATGATCTGAACATTTGCACGTACCAGTTACTCCTAGTTCAAATAAGACGGCACGCCACTAGTGCTGGCACTAGAGGGAGAAAAGAAAAAGAACACTAATTCCCTCCCCCCTTTTTCCCCCAACGAGCACTCGCGTTTTATTTATCCCGTGTTCACTTTATTACTCAGTAGCCAGAGTATTGCGCCCGTGGATGTTAGGCCCCGACTGTTGTGGTTAAAGTTTACCTCTCTGATACCATCTTAATCTGTCACGCCCCGGGGGTTCGAATCGCGCGGAAGAGGAGCCACCGATGCCCCTGACTCAGCCATATATTTTTTTTTTTTAATACGTTACTCCCCGGCGCGTGCACAGACCCGCCGCATATACAAATTCACTCTGCAATAAGCAGAGGCCCCTTTGTATATGCACGGCGTCTCAACTACAAAGTGTCTCACAAGGCGTTAGTACAAACAATCTCTAACCACATCAGTTGGGTCTCGTACACAACAACCCAAACCATTCACATGGACATTCTAGCATTCACTTGGAGCATGGAGGCCGGTGTTTTGAAAGGATAAATAATCACAAGGTTTTGAAAGCGGCATCCACACGATGCCCTCGTTTGTGAAACAGTTCGCAAACCACATAAATCCCACAAGTTTATAAAGCTCGGTGCCCACACGACACCCACGTTTTAAAATAGTTTTCGCAAACGGTTTTTTCTTTGTTTTTTCATCGTTCAAAACGGCCAAGTAAGAGAGAACGTAGTATTCATTCAATTATTCAAATAAAAGGAAAGAAAAAGGGCAACATCCACTTCGACCCCACGGGGGGTGTCGCATCCACATCTAGCTACCATGAATAATAAAAGGAAAGGGAAAGAAGAGTCACTGTTTCTGAAGTCATCCAAAAATCAGATCAGCAACCCTAACGTCCTCAACCGGCGCACCTAGCACTCGCCCCCTGGCTACGAACCTGTCACGGAGTGGGAAGTCAGTGACTAGAAATAGCATGATAAGCGTAGTATACAAAGATAAGGCAACCACAACACCGGAGCAACTATCCTTCCCAGCACTTTCCACCTTAAGCACACCCTGTATCAATACGACATCGGGCACCTTCCCCGATGCCCACACCGCCGAGCACCTGCCTCACAAAGCAACATCGGGCACCTTCCCCGATGCCACCGCCGAGCACCTGCCTCGGCCGCCGAGCACCTGCCTCGACGTCACCGCTCACACCCCCCACCCATGTGGGCCCCCATTCCTAACGCCACCTTCGCGTGGGGTACACGGGTCAACGTACCACTTTTCCGGAAAAGCACACCCTCTGCGGTGGCCAAACCGCGGGTGTTGCGTGTAGCAATTTTGAGCCTCAGATTGATATTGAGTATCATAGCATAACATAACATAACAAAACAGGGTTAGTGCATAAACAGAAGGAGACTGACAATTCCACCTTGCCCCGACATGCTATTTTCTAACAGTTAACACCCCCATTCCCGAAACACCCCGGGAACGTACCCACCTTGTGTGCGTGCATCCCTCCCCCCTGCGCTTCGTCCGTCAGCGTCTGTGCTTCCAGTCGCCCAACAGTGTCACCGCACTCCTGAAGGAACAATAAGCAAAATCGAGGCTTAGAAGTCCGGAAAATCTTACAACGCCTCCCTACAGCTGCTGGCGGAGTTCTTCGCACGGCAACAGCCCGTGCGACGAACAACTCTGACCAGGACCCGCAGCCCGCGCCGGCACAGCCCGCGCGGCCGTACCTCCTGCGAGGCGGGCCCCCGCCGCGGCGAGCCCCGCGGCGGGCGCGCTGCCCGCGGTGCGTGGGCGACCCCCCGCCGCTGCACCAGCCCGCGCTGTGGCCGCCCCCTCCTGCGGGCGGCCCCGCGCGGTCCGAGGGCCGCCTGAAGGTGCGCGCGGCCCCGCGGTGCGGGGGCGGGCCCCGCGCGGGCACCAGCCGCGCGCGGCGCCCCCTCCTGCGGGCGGCCCCCGCGCGCCGAGCGCCGCGCGGGCGCGCGGCCCGCGGTGCGGGGCGGCCCCGCGCGGCACCAGCCCGCGGGGCGCCCCCCCCCCCCCCCGCTGCGGGCGGCCCCGCGCGGCTGAACGCCGCGCGGGCGCGCGGCCCGCGGTGCGGGGCGGCCCGCGCGGCACCAGCCCGCGCGGGCGCCCCCTGCTGCGGGCGGCCCCGCGCGGCTGAACGCCGCGCGGCGCGCGGGCCCGCGGTGCGGGGCGGCCCCGCGCGGCACCAGCCCGCGCGGGGCGCCCCCTGCTGCGGGCGGCCCCGCGCGCTGAACGCCGCGCGGGCGCGCGCGCGGCCCGAGATGCGAGGCGGCCCCGCGCGGCACCAGCCCGCGCGGGCGCCCCCTCCTGCGGGCGGCCCGCGCGGCCGAGCGCCGCGCGGGCGCGCGGCCCGCGGTGCGGGGCGGCCCCGCGCGGCACCAGCCCGCGCGGGCGCCCCTCCTGCGGGCGGCCCCGCGCGGCCGAGCGCCGCGCGGGCGCGCGGCCCGCGGTGCGCGACGGCGCCGGGCCTCCTCCCTCCTCGTGACCACAAAAGAAAGAAAGAAAGAGGGAGATTCCCCCGAACGAAACGCGTCCGACTCACCTGCGACGTGCGAAAGAGGAGGAAAGAGGGACGTCGCTTGCCCCCACCGGTTCACACCCTTGCGGTGTGCTTGGTTTCTCTTTGCGGCGGCTACGAGGGAGGAAGAAAAAGAAAAGAGGACGGCACCAAAAGAGAATAAGAGGAACCCTAATCCTCTCTTCCTCACGGCTACATATCTATATACTAAAAGAATTAGGGTTTACCTTAAAAGGTGTGCGGCTGCCAACACGGATCCCGAGGCGTCTAAGGGGGACCCCAACTTCTGAGAATTAATTATGGTCAGACCGGGAGTCGGAAAAATAAACCGATCGCGCCCACGCGCTCCGTTCCGCGAGCTCTACCGCCTAACATTATTTGCGGGCCCCGACGGTCTGTCCGGAAAAAAATGCCCAAAAAAGAGGCCCCCGGTCAGGCATTACAAGAAGAGGGTGACCAGAAGGGTTAAGGAAAAGCCGGGTCTTACAGGGGGAGAACATAGATGCTCAAGGAACATGGAAAAACATGTTAGAGATGCTCAAGATAGGGGAGACAAAGAAAAATTGAAGAGCAGAAAAACAAAAGAACCAAAAGGAAGACGGATTCAAACGTAGGATTTTAATTTCTAACAACTAACGTTTGATTTTGTTTTGGAGTTTTGTTTTGCAGGAATACATCACTTTAAGACTCCAAGTCCTAAGTCATAGAGTATGTTCTAGGACTGTTGGTTCAAATGTAATTTTGTATTTATTGGATCTTTCACGCAAAGAAAATCAATGTTTTGGTGATGACATTGAGTTTCGATTTTTTGGTTTAAGATGAGTGACTTGAGCGCTTTTATGTATTTTGGGTTTTGTCACGAATTGCCAAAGGGGGAGATTGTACGGCATTTTGGTATTGGCATATTTCGTGAGTCAAGTCAGTGAGTGAGTCGGGGTCTTAAAGGATTCAAATTGTCAATCAGCAATCAACGACTTAGAGAAGATTCAACAAGAGCTCAAGTTGACACTCAGTATCTTGAGTCTTGAAGATTGAATTTGAAGAATGTGGATCAGTTACATCAATCTCAAGAAGAAAGTATTCAAAAGGATCAGGTATGTTTAACTAATAATTTTGGGTGATCCGAATACCTTCTTATAGTGTAGAAACACTTGGATGAACTTTTATTGTCATAATAATCAAAAACTGGTGTTCGGACATGTTCAGGTCCGGATCAGAGCCAACGATCGGATCCCGAAGGTGTTGCTTCATACAAGACTTCGATCCGGATCCATGCAATTTCCGATCCGGATCCCGAATGTTAAGTTTTCTGATTTGTATGAACGATCCGGATCGGCAATGCATCGGATCCCGAACCATGGTATTTCTGAATCGTCATCTCGTTACGACGATCCGGATCGCAGTAAATCCGATCCGGATCGCCGTCCTGAAAATTTCTAGATAAGGTATGTTTTTGATTCTATCTCTTCCAAAGTTTCTAAACTATAAATCGACGTTTAGGGTTTCTCAAAAACGGGTGTTCTCTACCGATTAATTTATAAAACACTTGAGAGCATACCCTAGAGGCTAGGTTTTTATCGTTCTTCTTTATATAGCCTCTTTTAGGTCAATTCGATGGTTCCTTCAAGAACATATCTTTGGTCGAATTGATCTAATCTTTGCTAGAGATTTCTTCTACGGTTCTCATTGATAATCTAAGCAAAGGATCACCATCGAAGTCAATATTCTTATCGACTGAGTTTGCGTCGTGGATTCGACGTGGCATCGTGGATTCGGTGTGCTAAAGGCGTTTCGTGGATTCGAAGCGTGCGTTCGTGGATTCGAACAGTGAGCAGTGGACGGGCAAAACGGTGGAGGCGAGGTCCAAGAAATTGAAGAAGGGGTTAAATCCGTGGAGACGGTAATCACCTTGTTATTCTTCTTTTCTTAGGGATTGTTATTGCGTGGATATCCAACCGGTCAGCGCAAGGTCCGAAGAAGCTGAAGGAGGGGTTGAGTCCGTGGAGTCGGTAATCACCTTGTTATTCTTCTATTCTTAGTGGATTGTTATTGCGTGTTGGTCCCGTGGTTTTTCTCCTGGATTGGAGTTTCCACGTATATCTCGGTGTGCTGTTTTTATTTTCCGCATTGGTTTTTATTTTGCACTGAGATTGAGTTTTTAAGTATTACACCTATTCACCCCCCCTCTAGTTGTTTGATAGTACCTATTTAGATCCTTGGGATTAATAACTCTACAGAGAGAGTTTAGAGAGAACTTGAACAATGATTAGAGAGAACTTGAACAATGACAAGAGAACTTGAACAATGACGATGTGAAAACTGTGTGAATGTGTGAACATCAAGGTAAGTATCACTTCAACTTCAACTTTGGTTTTTATCTTGTGATTTGTGTGCATGTCTCTACTAACTATTCGACTAACTATTTGGGCATGTAATATGACTAACAAGTTGATGTTGGACTAACACTTTGTGACATTGGTTTTTGATTGCATAGAAGATATGTTGGTTTTTGACTATGATTCTCTTACATATCTGAATTCTCAAATGTCATGATGATCAGATAAACTCTATCTCTGTACTTGGTTTTGTATGTTTCAATTCTTGAGGTATCTAACGATTCTTTTTGTCAAGAATGATTTCTTTGTGCAGAGAGTACAGATGTCTAAGTCTAGAGTCTGTTTTAGGAGTTTATCTCATGTTTTTAAATTTTTGGATCTCCATTGTAAATTTTTGTTGTATGGTGATAGCAACAAAAATATCTTTTTGAATTTTCTTTAGTGGATCTGTGTTTTGTCACGAAACCGCCAAAGGGGGAGATTGTTACGGAATTTGAGTTGGCGTAATTTCGTGAAGGTTTCGAATCTTGAAGATTGAAGGTGAAGAAGGTTGGATCATTTAACTCAATCTCAAGAAAGAAGAATTCAAAAGGATCAGGTATGTTTAACTAAATATTTTTGGTGATCCGAATACTTCTTGTAGTGTAGAAACACTTGGAAGAATTTTTTATTGCATAAAAATCAAAAACTGGACATGGGACATGTTCAGGATCCGGATCAGATTGTTCAATCCGGATCCCGAAGGTGGTTCGTTCATACACCAGTTCAATCGGATCGTAGCTTCTCTTGATCCGGATCCCGAACATTGAGTTTACCATTTTCCTTGAACGATCCGGATCAGGCTTCGCAATCCGGATCCCGAACGTTGATGTTTGGTGAACTGTATGAACGATCCGGATCAAGCACTTCGATCCGGATCCCGAACCTTCGTTTTTCTGGAATTGTCTGACTCGTTACGACGATCCGGATCACAGCTAATCCGATCCGGATCGCCGTCCGTAAAATTTCCAGAAATGGTAGGTTTTTGATTCTTATCTCCTTCCTAGGGTTTCTAACCTATAAATAGACCCTATGATTCTTTTTCTAGGGCAATCCAAATAATCGATATAGAGCCGTCATAATCAAATATCATCTTATACGGCCCTAGATCCACATATAGAGAAGAAAGGAAATCATTAGAGAATACTCTATGTTTCTTCATCTATATTGATTAGTTTGATTCTAGGTTTTCATACTCACATCTTGAGTTGAATCAAACTAATGAATACTTAGATGGTATTTCCTATCTATCTTTGATCTAAGTATTCGGCGGATCATCACCACCCAAAAACAACGATTTACCCCAAAATCGGCGCGTGGATTCGCGTGTCCTTGTGGATTCAAGGTTCAACCGCTCTCGTGGATTCGGAGCGAGGCACGTTCGTGGATTCGAAGCGTGCTATTGGGTGAAGACCGTGGATTCGGTCGGACGTCGTGGACTCGACGTTGGACGCCGTGGATTCGGCGTTGGGCGCAGATCGTGGATTCGAGAAGCGTCGTGGAGCGAGCGGAGAAGATCCTCTAGGAGCGTATGGAAAAGGTTGAGTCGTAAGTGTGTACGGTAAATCACCTTGTACGTGTTTTAATTCTAGTGGATTTCGCCATGTTATCGGTCCCGTGGTTTTTTTTTACTCCGGTTGGAGTTTTTCCACGTAAAAATCTTGCGTGTTCATTTTTATTTCCGCATTGGGTTTATTGCGCAATGATTTTTTGAGTGTTTATTGTTTACACCTATTCACCCCCCTCTAGGTGTTTTTCCCCTATTTAGATCTATATTACATATAACCCAACACACACCGACCCCACGCGGGTATCGAGAACCAACCACAGTCTACAACGTAATGAAATGCAAAGGGAAACAATAGAAAGTACTGTTCGGGGTCTCCAGAGACCCAGGAACTCTCTGCCGGTGCCTCACCATCGCCTATCTCTCTCCCCTGAAGGACCCTGTCGCAAGGTGGGAAGTCAGCGACTAAACAATAATGATAAAGTAATGCAGGGTAAAGTAATATGTCTAACTGTAACCAGCCAGAGCAACCACTCTCCGAGAGGGAAACGATGACACGAACACCTGTAGACCTGCAATACCCGACCCGTCGGACAACTAAAACGACGGGTCTCACCGCTCCCATGTCGGGCAACTAAACCGACGGGTCGCACCGCTCCCACGATCGGACAACTAAACCGCGGGTCGCACCGCTCCCACGTCGGACAACTAAACCGACGGGTCGCACCGCTCATCCCTGGGCGCATCCCGCCCCACAACTACAGGGGCCCACTCCGTCCTAGTGGGTATACACGGGTCATGGACCACTTTTCCGAAAAAGCGCACCCTTTGCGGTGGCCAAACCACGGTGTGCGTGTTGCTGCAGCCCGAGCAAAGTAACACGATAGCACTATATATTACTCAATGATAAAACAACATAGCGAACTTACCACGTTAGCCCAAAATCGATATGTATTGCATAAAGCACAATCGCCGGAAACCTGACGCTA
>JAQNDB010005832.1:0-18168 GCA_029204045.2 Tillandsia leiboldiana | reverse complement strand
TTGAAATTTTTCTTCCATAATTACAATATCATCTTCATCTTCAGCCGCACTTTATAATGGCACAACTTTATAATGAACTAAAACTATATGTCGCTTGTTAACAGACAAAGCTTTATTTCTATTAACGGTCCACTACAGCTGGCATCAAAATTGTAATTTATATTAAAAAAAAGATAAAATAATCATAATCTTTAGCCTATCAAAAGAATCATTAGACCCATGCTACAAACATGATCTTATATGACGCCAGTGCTATCCCCCTTGGTCATTGGTCTTGCAAGCATAACACTGTACTGATGTTTCCATTCTAACATAGTCGGTAAATAATCTTCCTCTCACAACTAGCTACTTGTGTCCCCGTTTTACACGCCTCGTAAATCTTGTTGTTATTGGCAAAAGAAACTGGTAGCTGAACTGTCACGCCCCGGAACCCGGGCTCGCCAACAATCCCCGTGCCACGGGATTTCCAGTACAAAAACAAGCGCTGGTAACCTGCTCCGATATAATATGACATAAAAGAGCATAATACAGAGCTGAAGTAGAAGAACCACATAGTATCTCATACTGGAACTAAAAATAAACTGTAATATGTACAATAATTCCCAGCTCACCAAATAATACAACCAGCCGGCGAAAGCCAGACTCAAAATAAAAGGAGAATATCACAGTCTGAGTGAAGGGTACAACGTCTATCTACAGCTCTCAGTCTCCCAGGAGATCTATCTACTCAGCGATCCCCCTTACCTTTATCAGCCGCTGATAGCCTAGCAGCTCCCGCAGACGACTCTGCAAAATAAAGAAGAAGAAAGAAACGAAAAGAATATGGGGGTGAGAACTACCAGATAAACCAGTAGCCTCCCCTAGTGGGCAAAACCTCAACTCTGATGCACCCACTAGGATTACTAGAGGCAGAAAGGAAAAATGGGTAAAGCTGTAAGCAGAACTGCTGAATAAAGGGAAACCACCACTAGCATGCCTCTAAATGCAGTGCCAAAAGGAATGACTGTATGTATGCATCAGTATCTAACATGCCTGCCTGAATAAACCCAATCTTATGCCACCAGTAAAACTGGTACTGCCTGCTGCGCCTTGCCTGCCAAATCGGGTATGCTGGCCAATGCATACACCGATAGGGAATGAGAGTCTCAAGGACTCAAGCCTGCCTGTAACACACTCCGGAGTGGCACTCGAGGGAGCGACCCACACGAGTAAAAGTACCTCAGTAATAAGTACATAAGTGTCGTAAACAGCAGGGACTGGTCATGACTATGATCAAAGTGGGAAAAAGCCATCCACTAAGAAACCCTGATCTGATGCCATAGTACTCAATAAGTGGGAAAAACCATCCACTAGAGAAAAGCCCGATCCCCTGCTGATGCCAAAAATAACCAGAACTCAACCCCATTCTGATGCAAGGATAAACATCCGGCCGACCGCCTACAGTCCGCGTCACCGCAACACCCCACAAGTTTATAATCTAACATAACCTTGGCTATACTATCCCAAACCCCTGCTCATACTCGAGCGACAAGCAACTGAAAGCAAAGAGAGCAATAAAACATGTCAAGTCTTAATATGATAGTGTTACAATAAATAGTGGCCCTACCTGATGTCCGGCATGCATGCAACTGTCTTTATTTTAAAAGTTGTAAAATAGTGTCAAAGATTTAAAAAGATTGATTTACTGAATAAAAGTCATTTGCATGCGAGATTAAGCCTTTGTCTCTGAACTAATAACGTATTTGCATACGAGATTATAGCCTTTGTCTCAATCACAGTGATATGAAGTCATCATATATCTGTGGGGTTATATCAATTTTAGGAAGTTTGTCCCAGCGGTTCTCATCAATTGTCCTGTTAGTAGTCCTGTAGTAGTCCTGTTAGTTGTGTCCAATTGTTCTCATCATTGTCATATTAGTTTGTCCCAATTGTTCTCATCAATTGTCATATTAGTTTGTCCCAATTGTCTCATCAATTAATTTTAAGGGAGTTCCAGTAATCCCAGTGAGCTTGTCAAAAATGAGGTAAGCAACAACCGCCCACCTCGAGCAGCTCAAACACACCTCAGGTAGTCTCCTGGTTGTCCACAGTCCCTAGAACAAATCCTGCAAATCACGCTCACCGTTATAATTATTCCAAAAAGCACATATTTGCTGTTTTTTCAAATAGCACGAAAAGAGAGGAGTTTTTCACCTCTGTAATAGTGCTCAGAAAAATCCAGAAAAATTACGGTTGCGTTCCTCGCGAAGAGTAGATCAAAATCGACTCTTTAAACGCCTCGATCTGATGCTCCTACGCCAAGATAAAATCGGAGAAGTTGACACTGTCCAGAAATTTCCACAGCAAAAAGGGGGGTCAAAGAGACCTCGGGAAACGTGCCAAAAGTACGAAATGGAGCAAAGTGATCAACACGGAAATCGAAGCCTTACCTCTTAGGAACGCGCTGTCGCAAAAATCGTCCAAAAATTCCTCCTGGTTAGCCCACAGGGAATTTTCGACGGAACTGCGACGGGAAATGGGCCGAAAAAGAAAACCGTCGCAGTGCGCCGCGTCGCAGATAACTCACTAACTGTAACTCCAAAAATTCTGAAATTGGAGAGAGAGAGAGGAGAGAGAGAAGAAATTTCCTATAGGGCACTTTCTCTGGTTCTCTCTCTAAGGCTCGAAAACCGAGGTGCAAAGAGAGGGGGTGGGGGACCTCTTATATAGTGGGCCAAAGGGAATATTCCCACACGGGATCCGGATCCGAACAGGAAAACACCGAAATGGGCCAACCAGAAAGCGCCACGTGTCCACAAAACAGCAAACAGCCTGTGCAGGCCCATGAAAAATCGCCACGTGGCCACGTGGTGCACTGTGGCCGGTCCGCGCTCCGGGTCTTCCGGAAGATGTCGGCCAATAGGGGAGCGCCACGTGTCACCTTCCCACGTGCTTCTAGAAGCCGGCCGGCCAATGGGGAAGCGCCACGTGGCAAGGGGGAGGCTTCGGTGCTCCCGGTGCACGCCAGGCCCATGGACCGCGCACCCCGCGCTGCGCACCTCCGCACTCCGCCGCTGCGCCGCTGCCCGCCGCCGTGCGCCGCCGCCCGCCGCCGCTCGCCGCTCGCCGCCGGCGGCCGGAACAGTAATTCCGGCCGGCGGTTACTGTTCCGGTGAATAGTACCAAGTGCCGAAAAAATAAAGCGAATATACCATTTCGATCGTTTTCGCGCGCTGAGTCCAAATCCGCTGTCCATTTTGCCAAATTCTCATCCGAAATTTTGCCGAAAGCTCCCGGAAAATTACCATTTGCTCCGATTTTCGCGCAGAGTCTATATTAAATGTCCAATTTCGATTCTACAAGCTCTGCTTCACCGAAAAAGCTCCCTACAGTCACTGTTTAATGTTGCACAGTTTCTGCGGGAGTCCGGATCATCACATCCTCCCCCACTAAAAAGAGTTTCGTCCTCGAAACGAGACTAAACAGTAATCCTCAGTCCGATGTCTCGAATAAGTAGGGGTGAGCATCCCTCATCTCCGACTCGAGCTCCCATGTAGCCTCGCGCTCGTCATGATTGCCCCATTGGATCTTCACATAGGGAATGGCCCGACTGCGTAATTCTCTCACCTCTCGATCCAGAACTCGCAGTGGGCGCTCTTCATACCTCAAATCCTCGCTGATCTCAAGCGGTGTGAAGTCGATGACGTGCGATGGGTCGAAGATGTACTTCCTCAAAGTAGAAACATGAAATACATCATGGACACCAGCAAGCCTTGGAGGAAGTGCAAGTCGGTAGGCAACTGGCCCGATACGCTCCAATATCTCAAAGGGTCCAATGTATCGGGGGCTAAGCTTTCCACGAATGCCGAATCTCCTGATTCCTTTGGACGGCGAGACTTTCAGGAATACATGATCTCCACTTGAAATTCTAGGTCTCGTCGCCGAACATCGGCATAACTCCTCTGTCGGCTTTGGGCGGTCTGAAGATGCTTTCGAATCACTCGGACCTTCTCCTCTGCTTCTATCAATACATCTGGTCCCAAGGTCCGCCTTTCACCCACGTCACTCCAATAAAGCGGTGATCGACACTTGCGTCCATACAACGCTTCAAACGGAGCCATCTGAATGCTCGCTTGAAAGCTATTGTTGTACGCGAACTCAGCCAAGGGTAAGTGTCGAATCCACCCTCCGCCGAAATCCAAGACACAAGCCCTCAGCATGTCCTCCAGGATTTGTATCGTCCGTTCTGACTGTCCATCCGTCTGCGGATGAAAAGCAGTACTGAACCTAAGCTGAGTTCCCAAGGTTGTCTGCAAACTCATCCAGAAACGCGAAACAAACCTCGGGTCTCTATCTGATACAATGGAGGCTGGTACTCCATGTAATCTAACTATCTCATCTAGATATAGCTGGGCTAGTCGCTCAAGTGGCCACGTAGTCTGCATGGGCAGAAAGTGTGCCGACTTGGTAAGTCTATCTACAACTACCCAGATAGCGTCTGCTCCTCCCTGTGCCCTTGGCAATCCGACCACGAAATCCATCGTAATGTGGTCCCATTTTCCACTCGGGAATTGGGAGACTTTGTAACTTGCCAGCTGGCACTCGATGCTCAGCTTTCACCTGCTGACAAGTTAAACACTGAGCCACAAATCTCCCAATATCCCTCTTCATGCCTTTCCACCAGAAGTGTGCCTTGAGGTCCTTATACATCTTAGTCCCACCAGGATGTAGGGTATAAGGTGTATAATGGGCCTCTCGCATATCTGCTCTCTGATCTCCGCATCTATTGGCACACATGCTCGGTCTCTGTACCTTAGTACTCCCGAGGCATCTATTGTAAAGTCCCCTGACTGATCACTCGGAATTTGATCTCTAATCCTGGTCAAGTGGGGGTCCTCACTCTGTTTCTCCCTGATCCTGTCTAGCAGAGTGGGCTGTAAGACTAAAGATGTCAGCCTAGCAGAGACCCCAGGGGACACAACCTCTATCTTGAGCCGTCTCATTTCCTCTAATAGCGGTGCCTGGTCTGTGATTAACATAGACAAACTTTGCACCGCCCTCCTACTCAAGGCATCAGCGACCACATTAGCCTTGCCTGGGTGGTAGAGAATATCTACATCATAATCCTTTAATAGCTCTAACCACCTACGTTGCTTCAAATTCAGCTCCTTTTGCGTGAACAGGTACTTTAGGCTCTTGTGGTCGGTGTAGATTTCACAATGTTCCCCATACAGATAATGGCGCCAGAGCTTTAGTGCAAACACTACAGCTGCAAGCTCCAAGTCATGGGTAGGGTAATTTTTCTCATATTCTTTGAGTTGTCTAGATGCATATGCAATTACCCTCCCTTCCTGCATCAACACACAACCGAGTCCACTGTGTGATGCGTCGCTGTAGATCACATATCCCTTTCCCATCACAGGAAGGGAAAGGATAGGAGCGGTCATCAGTCTATTCTTCAGCTCCTCAAAGCTCCTTTGACAGTCTTCACTCCAGATAAACTTCACTCCCTTACGCGTCAAGCGAGTGAGGGGTGTGGAGAGCTTCGCAAAGCCTTCCACAAACCGACGGTAATACCCAGCTAAACCCATAAAGCTACGTACCTCAGAAACCGTCGTCGGTCGGGGCCAATCACGGACTGCCCCAATCTTTGCTGGGTCTACTGCCACACCTGCGGCGGAAATCACATGGCCCAAGAAGACTACCTTCCGAAGCCAAAACTCGCACTTTGTCAGTTTGGCAAACAACTTCTTCTCTCGTAGAAGTTGCAGCACAATCCTTAAGTGCTCCTCATGCTCGGTATCACTTCGGGAGTAGACCAAGATATCATCAATAAACACTACCACGAACCGGTCTAAGTAAGGTCGGAAGATCCGGTTCATTAAATCCATAAATGCGGCAGGGGCATTAGTTAGCCCAAAAGGCATAACTGTAAATTCATAATGCCCATACCGTGATCTAAATGCCGTTTTCGGAATATCCTCGGCCTTTACTTTCAACTGGTGGTAACCGGATTGTAGATCTATCTTAGAGAAGACACAAGACCCTTGCAGCTGATCAAAAAGATCATCGATGCGCGGCAAAGGGTACTTGTTCTTGATGGTCACTTTATTTAATTCCCTATAGTCCACACACAATCGAAGTGACCCATCCTTCTTTTTCACGAATAGCACCGGCGCTCCCCAAGGCGACACACTCGGCCTAATAAAGCCCTTGTCCATCAAATCCTGGAGTTGCGCCTTAAGCTCTCGCAGCTCAGCCGGTGCCATCCGGTACGGAGCCTTTGAGATTGGCGCAGTTCCCGGAACTACGTCAATCACAAACTCAATCTCCCTATCTAGCGGCATGCTTGTCAGCTCAGATGAAAAAACATCCGGGAACTCGCGGGCAATAGGGATATCCCCGAGTCCCGGCGCCGCCGTAGGCCCTTCAACAACACTAGCCAAAAAGGCTACACATCCTCGATGGATCATCTGCCTCGCTCGGGAAGTCGAAACCATAGAGGCAAAGAAAGCACTCTGACATCCCCGGTATACCAACATTTTCTGGTCTGGCTCTCTAAAAGTGACGGTCCTTGCGGCGCAATCAATGGTCGCAAAATACCGAGCCAGCCAGTCCATCCCGAGGACCACATCGAAGTCCTTCAATTGTCTCAGGACCAACAGGTCTGCTGGCATAATCCAGGACTCGATTTGCATCGGGCAGGACCAACAACACTCCTCCACGTGCAAAGTGTGATCGGGAATCTGAACCTCTCGTGCACGTGGTAGAAGTCCTACCTTTAACCCATGTAATGATTCAAATGATCTACTAATAAAAGAATGCGATGCTCCAGTATCAAATAATGTACGAGTCCTAATGCCAGAAAGTAGGGTGATACCTGCCACCATGTGATCTGCGGCTGAAGAGTCCTCTACCTGCGCCGCATACACCCGCCCACTTTGAGCTGGAGGGCGGTACTCCGTGGGATGGGAAGAAGATGGCCTGCCTGCTGGAGCATATGGCCGCTGAGCCGTCGACCGCTGTTGAGATGAAGATGGAGCAGATGCTGAAGAAGGAGCCGTCGATGGCGCAAAAGGGCAAGTAGCTCGGACGTGGCCAGACTGTCCACATCCATAGCAGCGACCCCACCGCTGGTCGCAGGTGTTGGAAAAGTGCTGACCTCCACAGAAAATACAATTGCTGGGGGCCCGTGGTTGTCGTGACTGCTGTTGTTGCTGAGGCTGTCGCTGCGACCCACGCTGCGACGGCTGGGATCTCTGCTGCTGCTGCTGCCGCTGCTGGGGCCTCTGGGGTCCACCAGGCCCTCGCCGCTCCGACCGTCCTTGGCCGGAAAACTGAGGCGGTGGCGGTCGGGGCGGCCTCCAGGAACTGGCCTGTCTCCCGTCTTCCTGCGCTGGTCGCTTTCTGTCTGCGCCTTGAGCGACCAGGCCCCCACGTCTGGCGACGACGTGGTCTCCTCTCTCAACCCACTGGGCATGCTCTGCTGCCTCCTCTAAGGTTTGTAGTCTCTGGGCATGCACCAGAGTATAGATCTCTGGGCGCAGGCCCGACTCAAAGAGCTCCACCTGGTGCGGTCCGTCCCTGGCGACGTAAGGTACGCAGTTGAGTAACCGCGTGAACTCCTGAAAGTAGTCCAATGCTGTCCGTTCGCCTTGCTGAAGATTCTTCAGATCATCTTCCAGCTTTTTCTTCATACTCGTGGAAAAGTACGTATCCAGAATCATCCTCTTGAACTCTGACCAGGGTAGCTGTCGAGTGATCTGGAACTCCAGAGGCTCTACCCGACGCCACCATGCATCAGCGTCCCCGTCTAAGCAGTGTACAGCCATATGTACCCTGTACTTCTGGTCAATGAAGAAGTCCCGGAATAACTTCTCCATTGACGAAAGCCAAGTCCCGATCTCCCACGGCTGGGTATTCCGCCCTGAAAACCTGGGCGGTCCTCGCTTACAGAACTGAGTAAGTTTGTCAACAATCTCCTGCTCCTCCGCAGGAGTCAATGGCCGGATTGCTCCTTGAGCAACAGGGGATGCCGTGGTCACCGGTCCAACTGAGGAAGCCACAGCAGGGGAGGGTGGTACGGGAGAACTCTCAGGGGGTGCAACAACAGGCTGCGCCCTCTGTTCTAACATCTGCGTCAGCCGACCCATGGCCTCCTCCTGACGCTGCACGGCCTCTGCCATCTGGGCCATCTGAGCCTGAAGCTCCTGCACCTCACTCTGCTGGCCCTGCTCGGACTCCTCCGGCTCGGGCTCAGGGGATTCAGGCTGAGAACGCGTCAACATTCTACGTCGCGGAGGCATCCTATCACAAGAAACCACACTCAGTATCATATCCCCACACGACCCAATCTAGCGAAAGTCAAAGACATCCCCATATTTCGGTGACTTTATGTTGTCTGCAGCCAACATAACGGTTCACCAGAAATTAGGCATGTCGATCCCTCTTCTCTCACTGGAAGAGTCAAACAATAAATCAACGACTTTCGCAAATATCACGTCTCTCGTACCCTATCATCCTAGGGTCTGCCAAAAGCCTAGGGTTTCCTAAGTCCCAACTGACCAATCCCTAAGCTCTGATACCAACTTAATCTGTCACGCCCCGGAACCCGGGCTCGCCAACAGATCCGCCGTGCACACGGGATTTCCCGAGTACACGAAGCGCTGGTAACCTGCTCCGATATAATATGAACAATAAAAGAGCATAATACAGAGCTGAAGTAGAAGAACCACATAGTATCTCATACTGGAACTAAAAATAACTGTAATATGTACAATAATCTCCCAGCTCACCAAAATAATACAACCAGCCGGCGAAAGCCAGACTCAAAATAAAAGGAGAATATCACAGTCTGAGTGAAGGGTACAACGTCTATCTACAGCTCTCAGTCTCCCAGGAGATCTATCTACTCAGCGATCCCCTTACCTTTATCAGCCGCTAATAGCCTAGCAGCTCCCGCAGACGACTCTGCAAAATAAAGAAGAAGAAAGAAACAGAAAAGAATAATGGGGGTGAGAACTACCAGATAAACCAGTAGCCTCCCCTAGTGGGCAAAACCTCAACTCTGATGCACCCACTAGGATTACTAGAGGCCAGAAAGGAAAAAGTGGTAAAGCTGTAAGCAGAACTGCTGAATAAAGGGGAAACCACCACTAGCATGCCTCTAAATGCAGTGCCAAAAGGAATGACTGTATGTATGCATCAGTATCTAACATGCCTGCCTGAATAAACCCAATCTTATGCCACCAGTAAAACTGGTACTGCCTGCTGCGCCTTGCCTGCCAAATCGGGTATGCTGGCCAATGCATAACACCGATAGGGAATGAGAGTCTCAAGGACTCAAGCCTGCCTGTAACACACTCCGGAGTGGCACTCGAGGGGAGCGACCCACACGAGTAAAAGTACCTCAGTAATAAGTATCATAAGTGTCGTAAACAGCAGGACTGGATCATGACTATGATCAAAGTGGGAAAAGCCATCCACTAAGAAACCCTGATCTGATGCCATAGTACTCAATAAGTGGGAAAAACCATCCACTAAAGAAAAGCCCGATCCCCTGCTGATGCCAAAAATAAACCAGACTCAACCCCATTCTGATGCAAGGATAAACATCCGGCCGACCGCCTACAGTCCGCGGTCACCGCAACACCCCACAAGTTTATAATCTAACATAACCTTGGCTATACTATCCCAAACCCCTGCTCATACTCGAGCGACAAGCAACTGAAAGCAAAAGAGAGCAATAAAACATGTCAAGTCTTAATATGATAGTGTAGCAATAAATAGTGGCCCTACCTGATGTCCGGGCATGCATGCAACTGTCTTTATTTTAAAAGTTATAAAATAGTGTCAAAGATTTAAAAAGATTGATTTACTGAATAAAAGTCATTTGCATATGAGATTATAGCCTTTGTCTCTGATTTACTGAATAAAAGTCATTTGCATACGAGATTATAGCCTTTGTCTCAATCACAGTGTCCCAATATAAGTCATCATATCATCTGTGGGGTTATATTAAATTTTAGGAGAGTTTGTCCCAGCGGTTCTCATCAATTGTCCTGTTAGTAGTCCTGTTAGTAGTCCTGTTAGTTGTCCCAATAGTTCTCATCAATTGTCATATTAGTTTGTCCCAATTGTTCTCATCAATTGTCATATTAGTTTGTCCCAATTGTTCTCATCAATTAAATTTTAAGGGAGTTCCAGTAATCCCAGTGAGCTTGTCAAAAATGAGGTAAGCAACAACCGCCCACCTCGAGCAGCTCAAACTACACCTCAGGTAGTCTCCTGGTTGTCCACAGTCCTCAAATCCTGCAAATCAACGCTCCCGGTATAAATACAAATCCCAAAAAGCACAATATTTGCTATTTTTCAAACAGCACGGGAAAAGAGGAATTTTTCACCTCTAAATAGTGCTCAGAAAAATCCAGAAAAATTACGGTTGCGTTCCTCGCGAAGAGTAGATCAAAATCGACTCTTTGAACGCCTCGATCTGATGCTCCTACGCCAAGATAAAAATCGGAGAAGTTGACACTGTCCAGAAATTTCCACAGCAAAAAGGGGGGTCAAAGAGACCTCGGGAAACGTGCCAAAAGTACGAAATGGAGCAAAGTGATCAACATGGAAATCGAAGCCTTACCTCTTAGGAATGCTCTGTCGCAAAAATCGTCCAAAAATTCCTCCTGGTTAGCCAACAGGGAATTTTCGACGGAACTGCGACGGGAAATGGGCCGAAAAAGAAAACCGTCGCAGTGCGCCGCGTCGCAGATAACTCACTAACTGTAACTCCAAAAATTCTGAGATTTGGAGGAGAGAGAGAAGAGATAGAGAGGAAGAAATTTCGTAGAGGGCACTTTCTCTGGTTCTCTCTCTAAGGGCTCGAAAATCGAGGTGCAAAGAGAGGGGGTGGGGGACCTCTTATATAGTGGGCCAAAGGGAATATTCCCACACGGGATCCGGATCCGAACAGGAAACACCGAAATGGGCCAACCAGAAAGCGCCACGTGTCCACAAAACAGCAAACAGCCTGTGCAGGCCCAATGAAAAATCGCCACGTGGCCACGTGGTGCACGTGGCCGGTCCGCGCTCCGGGTCTTCCGGAAGATGTCGGCCAATAGGGGAGCGCCACGTGTCACCTTCCCACGTGCTTCTAGAAGCCGGCCGGCCAATGGGGAAGCGCCACGTGGCAAGGGGGAGGCTTCGGTGCTCCCGGTGCACGCCAGGCCCATGGACCGCCTCCGCACTCCGCCGCTGCGCCGCTGCCCGCCGCCGTGCGCCGCCGCCCGCCGCCGCTCGCCGGTCGCCGCCGGCGGCCGGAACAGTAATTCCGGCCGGCGGTTACTGTTCCGGTGAACAGTACCAAGTGCCGAAAAAATTAAAGCGATTATACCATTCGATCGTTTTCGCGCGCTGAGTCCAAATCCGCTGTCCATTTTGCCAAATTCTCATCCGAAATTTTGCCGAAAGCTCCCGAAAAATTCCATTTGCTCCAATTTTCGCGCAGAGTCTATATTAAATGTCCAATTTCGATTCTACAAGCTCTGCTTCACCGAAAAAGCTCCCTACAGTCACTGTTTAATGTTGCACAGTTTCTGCGGGAGTCCGGATCATCACATGAACTATCACAGAAAATCTTTATTGAACGAGCAATGGAGTCCACAATCTTTAAGTCTGTGATAAAATTCCTAAGCCAAATAGCCTGTGATGTGGTCTCATAACATGCAACGTACTCTGCAGCCATGGTCGAAGGAGCAGTAATACTTTGTTTGCTGCTCTTCCATGAAATCGCTCCACCAGCAAGCAAAAAAATATACCTAGTTGTAGACTTTCTAGTATCTGGGCATCCCGCAAAATCAGAGTCTGAATATCCGATCAGTTCCAAATGATCTGATCTCCTGTATATCAGCATATGATCTAAAGTACCCATCAAATACCTCATAACTTTCTTAGCAGCCTTCCAATGCTCCATACATGGATTACTTTGATACCTGCCAAGCAATCCAACGGCAAAAGCAATATCCGGACGTGTGCACGTCTGTGCATACATAAGACTACCAACTGTAGAGGCATATGGTATGGTTTTCATCTGTTCAATTTCTAATTGGTTCTTGGGACACTGAAAAGCATTAAGCTTATCCCCTTTCTGAACGGGAGCAACACTCGGTTTACAATTATGCATTTCAAAATTTTTCAAACTTTCTTTATGTAGGCCTTTTGAGATAGACCGAGTAAACCTTTATGTCTATCTCTTTTAATTTCAATACCAAGAACATATGAGGCCTCACCTAAATCTTTCATTTCAAATTTTGGAAAAGAAATTCTTTAGTGTCATGCAATAGTCCGAGATCATTACTGGCAAGCAAAATATCATCAACATAAAGGACTAAGAAAATTATTTTACTCCTACTAACCTTCAGATATATACATGGATCAACAATGTTTTCTTTAAAACCAAGGTTAAAACGGTTTGTTTAAACTTTAAGTACCATTGTCGGGAGGCCTGTTTTAGTCCATATATTGATTTCTTTAATTTGCATACCAAGTGCTCCTTTTCTTTTTGCGAGAATCCTTCAGGTTGACTCATATATACCTCTTCATGAAGATCTCCATTTAAAAAAGCAGTTTTTACATCCATCTGGTATAGCTCGAGATCGTAATGAGCAACCAGAACCATAATCACACGGAAAGATTCCTTTCTCGATACCGGAGAGAAAGTCTCTTTATAATCAATGCCTTCTTTCCGAGTAAACCCTTTTGCCACAAGACGGGCCTTGTATTTCTCTATGTTACCTTTGGAGTCCCATTTGATTTTATAAACCCACTTACATCCTACAGGTTTAACTCCTATAGGTAACTCAACAAGATCCCATACCTTATTGTGGTTCATGGATTCAATCTCATCTTTCATGGCATTGTACCATTCTGTTGCATTACTGCTATTTATGGCTTCGGAAAAACTAAGAGGATCATCAAAGTTCTGACCATTCTCATAAAGATAGACAATATAATCGCTAAACATAGCCGGTCTTCTCTGTCTTGAAGATCTTCTTAAATCTATCTGATCATCCACTTGTAAATCTTGATGTGGATTATCAATGATAGATTCACCTTCACTTTGTGGTTCCAAAATAACTTGTTGTTCTACTGGAACTGGAACCATCAAATTATTAGGAACAATAATGGTATATTCAGTACAGAATCTAAATGCTCTTGAATTTCATCAAATTCAACGAATAGAGGTTCAGAGCTCCCACTAACTGTTTCATCCTCAATAAACCGTGTCGTTTTAGTTTCTGCAATCTTTATAGGAAGTGATGGACAGTAAACTTATACCCTTTAGACCTTTCTGAATAACCAATAAAATATCCTGAAATGGTTCGAGGATCCAATTTCTTTATTTGTGGGTCATACAATTTGGCCTCAGCTTGACAACCCCATGTATGAAAATGTCTTAAACTGGGTTTCCTACCTGTCCAAAGCTCAAAAGGAGTCTTAGTGACAGCCTTAGTAGGGACCCGATTAAGAATATATAGGGCAGTTTTGAGCGCCTCACCCCACAATGATATCGGAAGGGTAGAATTACTGATCATATTCCTGAGCATATCAATTAATGTGTGATTCCTTCTTTTCAACAACACCATTCTGATCAGGTGTGCCTGGCATGGTGTACTGTGGAACAATCCCGCACTGCTCTAGAAACTTAGCGAAAGGCCCAGGAACTTGGCCTTTATCTGTCTATCTACCAAAATATTCACCACCCCTATCTGATCTGACCACTTTTATCTTTCTCTCGAGTTGATTCTCTACTTCAGCCTTATATGCCTTAAAGGCATCTAATGCTTCAGATTTCTCTTTAAGCAAGTAAAGATAGCCATATCGAGAGTAGTCATCAGTAAATGTGATAAAATATTTATGGCCAGTAAACGTAAGAGGGAGAGGTCCGCATATATCCGTATGAATCAGCTCTAATGTTCCATCACACCTTTTGGCATCTTTAGAGGAGGTTTTGGTCTGCTTTCCCTTTATGCAGTCCACACACGTTCCAAATCAGAGAAGTCAAGATCATCCAAAATTTCTTCTCTAATTAACCTTTGGATTCTCTGTTCGATATGTGTCCCAACCTCCTATGCCATAACATGGATGGCTTTTCATTATTAATGCCACGTTTTGATCCAACATTTTCGTGCATGGTAAGAAGGATTTCACTATACGAATGATCTAAAGATACTTTATATAGATATTTTCCAAAACACCAGAGCCAATTATCTCAGATTTGTAGGATAACGAAAAAAAAACTTTATTATCAAAATTGAATCTATATCCCAAACCAACAAGTTTCGAAATAGAAATTAAATTCTTTGAAAAATTTGGAACATAAAAAGTATCACTTAGATCTAAAACATAACCACCAGAAAGAACTAATCTAAATGTTCCTACAAATTTAACTTTAGTTGGATTTCCTTCAGCAGTATAGATAGTGGCTTCATCTTTATTGGGTTTTCTGCGATTTAGAAATCCCTGCACGGAATTCGCCACATGGCATGTGGCACCAGAGTCATTCCACCAGTATTAGATGGAACAGAAACTAAATGCAACTCATGCATCAAAACCAGGAACTTACCTTTCTTCTGGAGCCATTTCTGATACTTTAGACGGTCTTTCTTTATATGACCATTTTTCTTGCAAAAGAAGCACTTGGGAGTCCAATTACTTGATTGGCTTTGTGAACCAGACATGACTTCCATGTTCTTCTTTTTTGAGTCATTCTTGCCTTTACCATTCTAGTACGCTTTATTTGTCCCTTGTGAGAAACAAAGTCAACTGTATTTTGTTTTTCTTGTATCAATCTGCCTTCCTCTTGCACACACATAGTCAACAATTCATTGATTGACCATTTATCCTTATGTGTGTTATAAGAGATCTGAAATGGTCCATATTCAGATGGTAAGGAGTTCAAATAAGTGCACTAAGAATGAATCAGAGATGGTTACTTCAAGTGCAATGAGCTGCGCTGCAATATCTCGCATTTCTATAATGTGCTCGCGAATCGAGCCATTTCCGGAGTACTCCATGGAAGACAGTTTATTCATTAAGGTACTTGCCAAAGCTTTACTGGAGCTTACAAACTGTTGCTCCACAGCATTTAAGAAATCGCGGGCTGTCTTACATTCAGGAATAGAGTTCCCAATATTTTTACCGAACGCGCCTTCATCAGCATCAAACTAAGTCGATTAGAGCGTTCCCACTTTTCCAAAAATGTGTTTGGATTGACGTACTTTGATCTGTAAGATGAAGAGATTTTTTTTCTCTTAGAGCCAAATCGAGATCCATACACCCTAATGTAAGCATAATCTGTTCTTTCCACTCCGAGTAATTAGAACCATTAAGCATAGGACAGAATCATAAATAGGAACAAAGGATGAAGTCATAGCTGAAAAATAAAATGCATGTCTTATCACATCATAATATTCCACACCAAAATTAGAAAAATACAATTTATATGACATCACAACACCTCCTTTGGGAGCAGAATTATGAGCATAAATAATTTTCTTTCTTTCTTTATGCATATACTTTATATGACTCATAACCCCTCCTTTGGGGAGCAGAGTTACGAGCATAAATATGCAATTTCTTTATCAGAAATTAATTTAGACTTTTTGTAGATTGTGATAATTCAAGTTTTCCATATGAAGAAATTGTCAGCTTTGGCCAGGCAAATTGTCTCCAAACGAGTTACAAGAAAATTACTATCCTACACCACCCATATACCTTTATGTCTAGAATTATACTAAACAAAATTAAAGGGTGCAATTTTTACGTGCACTTCTTTAAAGCGATTAATTCACTATTTCTTCTGAACGAGGCCGCTTTGGCTTGCACCCGAACAGTTGAAACAATAAATTAATTTGACTTAGTGCTGTATAATTAACATAAAAATTATCCAAAAGAACGTTACTTTAAAGTAAATTAATTTATTATTCTTTAGTTAGGGCCGCTTTGGCTTGCACCTAATTAATCGAAATAATAAATTAATTTAACTTAGCGTCTAGATTTAAATAATCTAACAACAATTATGATTATTTAATTTTCATGTTATGTCTGATCAAATAACACTTTATGATATACATAAGTATAGATGCAATAATTTAAAATATAATATTGCATTCATAAAATTTATGTATATCATTATATCACCATAAATATCAGATAAATGAATTATGATAATTAATATTGTATGCAAATTTAAATCCTTATGTGAACGGATTCTTTATGTTCACAATACTTTATTAACTCATGATCGAAATCAGATGAATTAATAAACATAATAATTAAAGTAATCTTTTATGAATTCGGACAAATAAATAAGTTTAATAACAGATTAAAGTCCAATAAAGAAAGATAGCCACAATCGTAAGAATATATTGCCTCGGATCCAAAGAGGCACCAAACCATAAATTTATTTTTCTTCAATTAATTGGATTTCATCTAAACAACCCATAGAGTCCAAATTATGACAAGCCATATGATGCAGTGGTATCGTACTGTAAGGTCACACATAAACAAAACCGAGTGGCCTAATGACGTCTTTTTCAAAATTAGAAAACTAAGAAATAACGATTTTCAATTTTTTTAAAAAAGAAAAATAAAGCACATCAACAAAATAAGATGGCCATGAACAAATCATACGACGTGACAATATTTCAAAAAAAAACTTGACTATATATAATTAGATTCAAAGTCTAAAATCTGTTTTAAAAAATAAATTCATCATTATTCAATTCAATTTAATAAAGCATACAATATTAAATTTATCTAACTGGCTCTGATACCAATTGATGAAATTTATATGGCATAAAATAAAATCAATACATACTAATATTCAGGATCATAAATAAAACTGTAAAATAACTTACAGAGCGCCATCGAGAAAAATTCTTGATTAAACAGTGGAAGCAAGAAATTCGGTTGCAATACTAAACAGTACCGACCGAACTAGGTAATTTGGTTTCTCCCTCCTTTCTCAGGCACTCTTCCGTATGGTGTGGATTTAATGGATAATCTTACCAGAATGCACACGAGTAAGTGGCAGGGACCAGTACCCCTTATATAGAATCCAGATCGACTTCCCATCAAAGTCTGATTAGGATTCTATTTAATTTAAATGGATGGAAAGGGATAAGATATACCATATCAAGTAATTCTATATCTTTTAGGATTGACCTTATCTATAGTAAATCTAAATTTAAATATAATAATTAGGCCACATATATGGAAATCCTAACATATTAAACATGAGTATCCATTCGCCATGACCGAATATAAAGAATTTACTAGTGTAGCTACTCGTGCAATACGGCGGATAGATATTATTAAATATTTTTTTATATTTTTTTTATCATAATATAAATACGGAAGTAAACAATTATGTTGAAAAATTTAAAACACTATTTTAAAACTCCCATTCCAACTTATGAGGGGAAAAAAAATCATTCTCAACCCTAATATAAGAATATATCAGTAGCAATCGGAATAGAAGATTAATCCATTCGGGATTAAAATCTAACGCATATGTGAGAATGTAATGAAGTTTAGAGAGAGAGGGAGAGAGCTCACGTTCTATAAGCGACGACGACGGTGACGACAGTGGCGGAGGAGGAGGAGGAGGAGGAGGAGGGGGAGGAAGAGTGGAGGATTTTGATCGGCGATGGCGGTCGCGGTGGTAGTGGTGGTGATGGGTAGGGATTGATTATGAGCGGCACCTATCGTGCGACTAAGGAAGGTGAGGATCGAGTTTAGAGTTCGGCGACGAAGAGTCGGATTGGGCGAGGGTTGTGATGACCCGGATCTCCGTGAAGGTCTTGCAGAGTGATTTGTGGCTTTTGGAGGCCTATGATGTGTATTGGAGATGGTTGCGAGCAAATCAGACCTCAGAATTGGACCTGCGCGAAATTTGGATTAAAAATACATGTCCGGATGTCTTAGACAAATTTTAGAAGCGAATTTTGGCAAAACGGACATCGGATTTAGAGTCAGCGCGCGGAAAAACGATGAAATTAGACTATTTACTTATATTTTTTGGAGCACGGATGCCAAAACACGGAGTTTCGAGACACTTTTACTGTTTCGGCAAACGGCGGGGCAGCAGCGCGGCAGTGACGGGTAGTGGCGGAGCACGGCGGTGTGGGC
>JAQNDB010005831.1:0-18171 GCA_029204045.2 Tillandsia leiboldiana | reverse complement strand
TGAACCGGTCAATAAAGAAGACGTGTCATCAAAAGTAGGAAGAATAGCGACTTCAGGGGATGAGCTAACATGAGTTGGAAAGAAATGTTGATTTTCAAAGAACAACATTTCGAAAAACACGAAGCCTCTTTAAAGAAGGATCATAGCAAAACAAACCCTTATGATTAGTACTATATCCCAAAAAAGCACATTTCACAGATTGAGCAGAAAGTTTATGGCGTTCATGAGGAGGCAAATGAAAAAAACACACACAACCAAAAGTATGCAAATGTCGATAGGGAGGATGCTGATGATGAAGGCGAAAATAAAGAGAGTCAAGATCAAGAGTTCGAGAAGGCAGTCGATTAATAAGATAAACTGCTGTGGTAGATAATGCTTCTACCCAAAAAATAGGCGGAACAGAAGATTCGAGTAACAATGTCCGAGCCACCTCTAAGAGATGACGGTTCTTTCGTTCGGCCACACCATTTTGTTTAGGCGTATATGGACATGAACGCTGTGACAAAATGCCTTTTTGATTCAGAAAATCATGAAAATGCATTAGTCATGTATTCTCCACCAGAATCAGATCTAAGAATCTTAACAGTAACAGAAAATTGAGTTTCGACATACACTAGGAAGGATTTAAAAGTTAAAAAAACTTCAGATTTAGAACAGAAAAGAGAGAAAATAAATCAAGTAAACCGACTATAGTCATCAATAAATGTCACAAAATATTTATACTGACCATGAGAAATAACAGGTGCAATTCCCCACACATCAGTATGAATAATATCAAAACAATTTTTCGCATGACTACCAGCAATAGGAAATTGAAGCAGTTTACTTTTCCTAACTTACAAGTAGAACAATCAAAGGAAGCACGAGAAGAACAAAATTTATCTTTATTGCCCAATAAACCAGAAGTCAATAAATAAGACAAAATATCAGAATTGGGGTGTCCCAAATGTTTATGCCACCTTTCACTTTTATTGATAATAGTAGTAGAAGAAGTCAAAGCAACATGATTATGAATGGAAAGTTGGAGTGGAAACAGTCGTCCTACTTTAGGCCCCTTCGCCATCACCGTCCCCGACACCTAATCCTGCACACAACAACCATCACGAGAAAAATGTACATCATAGTTATTTTCTACTAATTGTCCAACTGATAGAAGATTATTAGAGAGTCCAGGCGATACAAAAGCATTGTTGAGTGTTGGAGTAATATCTCCTACAGCAGTAATAGGTAAGGTGTGTCCATTAGCAACCGGGACATGTTCTGAACCACGATATGCGCGGACATTTTTAAGCAAAGCCACCGAGCCAGTCATATGATTTGATGCGGCAGAATCAATAAGCCAAGATTTAGATGGAGAATTACCATTACCGTGAAGTCCTAGAGCTGAAAAGGCCGAAATAATCATTTGTTGCACCCATTTCAGGAGTGAGGACTGTTTGCTCAGCATTGTGATTGACTGCTGTTGAGGTTCCAGCTGGAATTTGACCTGTAAAAGGATTAGTAGTAGAAGCTTGAAATGCAGTCTAACGATTTTGGGGCCGAATGGAACAATCTTTGATGATATGTCCAGGCTTTTTTGCAGTAATTGCAAAATTTCTTAGCACAGTTTGCAGTAATGTGACCATAATTCTTGCAACTAAAGCACTGAACTTTACTCATATCCCTGCCTTTGCCTTTTCCTTGAGCCACAAATGCCATAGGTGTTGCAGTCAACCTTTCTTGTTCCAGAGTGGCTTGGGTTAAAAGACGTTGTTCTTCACGAAGTAATTCACCAAAACATATATCCAATGAAGGAGGAGGATGACGACTCATCAGATTAGAACGAACGTTCTCAAAATCTGATCGCATTTCATCAAAAATTGATCGCGCTTGCTAACCTCATAAACAGCCATTACATCATGGAGAGAATCTTTCGACACGGTAATACAAACAATATCAGAAAATTCAGACCATAATTGTTGAAAACCGGAAAAATAATCTTGAATAGATAATCCTCCCTGAGTGTAATTTGCAATCTCGCACTCCAATTGAAACCTTCTTGCAGATGGTTTGATTGTAAACTTTTTTTAAATATACCCACATGTCTTTAGCAGTTTTATATGGACGTAAATTAAGAATAATGTGAGAATCACATGACCCAATAATCCAAGACATCACCCTAGCATCTTTGACTTTCCATTGAGACAATTGTGTGGCATCCGTAGGAGCGGAACAGTACCATCAATATGTTCCCATAACTCCTTTCCAGTGACAAACAATTGAAATTGAAACTTCCATGCGGTTTAATTTTTTCTGGTAAACTTAACACAAAATTCAGGAGTGCTACTCGCCATTGCAAAGAAATAAGAATAGTCGCACACCAAAAAAAAATCACCAAAGAAAGCTGAAATTTTACCAAATCGTGAGCTACCTTTCCACGCCAAATTCCAAAACGTAAAGGTACTGCACCCTTGCACAGATCCGCCACCACTTCGCTGCGGCTCACTGTTTGTTTCAGAATCTCTGATCCAAAGAGAGTAGCAGAGAACAATCCAAACAACCAAAAAAACTTCTCTAAAACCAGGGCTCCGATACCATGATAGATATTGATTGAAAAAAATGATTGTCTCTTCTTTACTTCTTATTCAATTTATAGGTACATATACAATGCCATCTCTTTTCTTTTACAGCCGTGCAATCTAATTAAGAAATACAATGAATAAGGAAATATGCAATTACAATGAATATGGAAACTAATAAACTATACAATAAATATGAGTTTTATGTGGTAACAAGCTATATGTGGTAACAAAGAGCACAATAACAAATAACAAAAAAGCATGTAAAGGAAACTCTGATGTGATCAATAAGTTAACACGGAAGAGTAGAAAGAGTAGAATATAAATTTGGTATGTCTTGGATGACATGGAATGTATTCTTAAGATCCGTTTTCTAAACACGAAATGAACTTGAGTTCATTAAGTTGTGACATTCACAGTAACAGTAACAACAACTTTTATTAAGTTGTGCAAATTATTGGTTTTCAAGAAATGGACTCATATGCATATTATGTAACAAACCTTTTCGAGTATAGAGCCGGATGAAAAGCCTTTGACTATCATCAGATAATGAATTAAAGGTTGCTGTTTCCAAGAAGAACAATCAATTAGTAATGTATATATTGGAATGAATATACAGAGAAAATGAAGAAAAACAATAGACCTAGTAATGACTTTTCCTGTTCTGTGAATAGGTGAGCATGACTGTTCAAAACGTCTTCTATCATCAGAAGAAAATTTTTCTGGTATCTTGTCCAACTAGGCGGATGCATCTTTCCATCTTCAACGGCAACAAGAGTATTTTCCACAAGGATTCAAACCTCTGCTGATCATCAAAACTAATTTCACCATTTAAAGCTTTCTTACAGTTCAGCTGAATGGGAACAACATTAGTGGTCGTTTGGGTGGAGCACTCAACAAATCCCTGCAAAAACAGTATGAAGGACAGGAAGAAACTCATCAATTTACTAGAACTAGGGTAAAGAAAAAAAAGCCATCTGTTTTATGGATCTGATTTATTTTAGAAAAATAGCCGCCATTAAAATTTTGAGTCACGTCTATGCACTGGGGCAAACCAAATTGGTCCACTAGAGCAGCCATCCTTTCTAGGACTAAGAACAAAAAAAATTATTATACATGCTTATTTTTCTAGAATCCCATATAACTTCTTGGCAAGTATGAAGACTTTGAGAAGTAGTGACATAGAATGTATCAATTACTGTGTTCATTTCCTAAGGGGCATGATAATTGGATCATTGTGACCAACTGAATAGAGTTATCCAATTACCGTAGAAAGAATGGGAAGCCAAAAATAAAAAGGCACTTCAACCTAGAAATTTCAGACTAAGTCCCTATATTGACAAGTTTAAGTGGTGCTAACTAAGTCAAAGAGATGGTTATCTCAGCAAATTAACTTTGCCAAGGTCATATCTTAATAAGGTTAATCAAATTAAAAAGATAAGACAAAACTTCCAAATAGAAAGCTCTAGGTACTACTTTATCTACAACTTTAAAGAAAATGGACAAGCTAAATAATGCAACTTTTCATAGCATATCCTTACTAAATTTCATTTTTAGTCAAGTTGTAACATAGCATTTCTTCAATTTTTAGGCTAAGAGAAAAGATGAACCATAGTTATTGGGATTCTAGACCCTCCCTAGCTCCGAACCGCGATCAGGATCGCACGTACAGATACATGGGGTTCTCGATCCGGATCACAAAAGGAACCAAAACATTAGAAAAGTACTTCGACTTTTTTAGATCTGTTGGAATTAGAGGGTAGCGGAAACTTACAAACTGGATAGCCAACGTATCCAGGAACCGGAATTGGATCAGGTAGCTTGTTTTACCAGCCTTCTTTGAATCGTCCTTGTCTTCTTGGTAATTCTTGACTCTCCACGAATCTCCTGGTTGCAGACCGGATACGCAGATCGGATCGGATGCGAAGAGGGCTACCAGAGTCCTCTTTTATGTCCACACTCCAAAACCCCGGGAACGAAGGTTGTTACGGAATTTGAGTTGGCGTATTTCGTGAATTCGGTTAAGTCTTGAAGATTGAAGATAAAAGAAGGTTGGATCATGTAACTCAATCTCAAGAAAGAAGAATTCAAAAGGATCAGGTATGTTTAACATAATTATCTTTGGTGATCCGAATACTTCTTATAGTGTAGAAACACTTGGATGAATTTCTAATTGCATAAAAATCAAAAAATGGACATGGGACATGTTCAGGATCCGGATCAGACACTTCGATCCGGATCCCGAAGGGTGTTAGTTCATACGCAAATTCAATCCGGATCGTAGCCTCCTTTGATCGGATCCCGAACACTGGTTTTTACCGTAATTTATGAACGATCGGATCAGGCAGTTCAATCCGGATCCCGAACATTGGTGTTTGGTAAATTGTATAAACGATCCGGATCAGGCACTTCGATCCGGATCCCGAACCTTTGTTTTTCTGGAAACTGTCTGTCTCGTTACTGCAATCCGGATCGCCTAAATCCGATCCGGATCGCTGTCCTGTAAAATTCCAGAAAATGTAGTTTTTGATTCTTATCCTCTTCCAATGGTTTCTAACCTATTAATAGACCCTTTAATCATCTTTTAGGGTAACGACGAAAAATGGAAAAAATATGACCGAATAGAAAAATCCACAGATAGAGAAGAAAGGAAATACTAGATTTAATTCTATTTTCTTCATCTATTTTATTAATTTGATTCTAGGTTTTCCAAACTCAGATTTGAGTAGAATCAAATTAATGAATACTTAGATGGTATTTCCGATCTATTTCTAATCTAAGTATTCGGCGGATCATCACCACTCAAAAACAACGATTTCCCCAAAATCGGCGCGTGGACTCGCGTGCCTTGTGGAGTCAAGGTGCTACCGCTCTCGTGGATTCGAAGCGTGCTACTGGGTGAAGACCGTGGAAGATTCCAGAATTTAAAGTTGTAAGAAAAATATTAAGAACTCTTCCTAAAAGATTTCGATCCAAGGTTACGGCCATTGAAACTATTAAACACACCGGACGAAATCCGTGTAGAAGAATTAGTTGGTTCTTTACAAACATATGAAATGACATTTCCTACTAACTATTCTTCTGGAAAAGCATCCTCTTCTAAGTCTTCAGGTTTAGCATTGAAAACAAAAAAGAAGAAGACGCGGATTCATCCTCCTCAGACGATGACGTAAAACCTATCTATGGAGGACTTTGAGAAGCAGCTTGCTCTCTTGATGAGAAGATTTCGCCGAAACTTTCGAAGGGGTAACTCAAGCAAAACTCATCCTTCGTAAAGTCGAAGAAAGGCAAAGGTTCTTCAAGTTACAAACCAAGAAAGCAAAAGGTTTTTCATAAGGATAAGAAAAGCTCAGAAGGACAAGTCCAATGCTTCAAGTGCCGAGGGTACGACCATATCTCAACGGAGTGTCCAATAAGAATCCGTCAAAGAAGAAAGCGATGCAAGCCGTCACTTGGGATGACACCTCATCGTCAAATGAGTCATCGTCAAGTGATGAAGAAGATAACGCAACGGCGTTCCACGCGTCCACATCTTCACCCTTCATGTGCTTAATGGCAATACATCCGAGTCATTGTCCAACTCCACTGTTGAAAAAATTGCAACGGACGATGAATCGGATATTCGGAAGGTGAAGACTTTGCTCTTGCCTACCATAAGCTTTTGAGGGATTCAAAGAAACTGGCAAAGCAAAACAAGAGTTTGAGAGGGAGATTGCAGGATCTCGAAGAAGAAGCAAAAAGGGCAATTCTCTCTCAAACGCTCTTGAAGTGGAAAGGGATAATCTGATTAAAGCAAATGTTCCCTTCAAGAGTCCAATGAGCAATTCGAGAAGAATTATGTAGATATGGTGAACAAAGCGAATTACTTCTTGAAGCTCAACGGCGAGGCTCGACAGGAAAAATTGGAAATGACAGAGACCATTCTCCAACTCAAGGATGACTTACAGCGATTTTCATCAGGAAGGAGTAAGTTGGATAAGCTTCTTGGTCTTGGTCAATCAAACAAATTCGGCCTCGGATACAATCGAACTGAGACAATTTTAGTTCGGTTGGGACAGTCTTTGTGCCCCAGTCGGTATCTCCTCCTCCGACACGGAATTGACGACAAACAACGACAACAAACCTACTTCCCCCTCTTCGGGATCGTCAAGCACAAGGTATGTTTTCGTTGTGGTATTGCAGGGCACATAAGGAGAAATTGCAAGATGGGAGCCAAACGCTCAACTCAAGCACTACTTGCAACGACTACCAAAAGGGTGATTCCCCGGAAATCAAATGCAAATTATCGAAGGAAAAGAGCCTGGTAGTTCATCAAACAAGACGACGACGTCAAGGAAAAGCAATGGATCAAACAAGACGCTTTCACCAAAGGTATCAACTTCACAATCATTTCCGACGTACACCAAAACTCGAAAGGTTTGGGTACGCAAAGGTGAAATCTTCCCTTGTCTTGTTACAAATATTTCCTTGCATGCATATGATAATTCGTCTTGGTATCTGGATAGCGGTTGTTCCCGTCACATGACCGGTGACAAAAACTGTTTTCAAAATTTTGAGAAAATCTCCGGAGGACTTGTAGTTTTCGGAGACGGTCAGTCTTCCAAAATTGTTGGAAAAGGAACAGTAGCTATCCAGATGGCCCGATTCTGAATAATGTGTTATTTGTTGATGGCCTTAAGACTAACCTCATAAGTATCAGTCAACTTTGTGACAATGGTTT
The DNA here is from genome assembly GCA_029204045.2 of Tillandsia leiboldiana. NCBI lineage: Eukaryota > Viridiplantae > Streptophyta > Magnoliopsida > Poales > Bromeliaceae > Tillandsia > Tillandsia leiboldiana. The sequence continues at coordinate 10,893 of JAQNDB010005831.1, read as the reverse complement.
TTCAGTTAATTTTTCATCTGTTGAATGCATTGTAACTGATAAGGACCATGTTTTCTTTTTAAAGGGGGTTAGATCTGAAAACAATTGTTATGTTGTTCCCAATAAAATTTCTGAAAATTGTAACTTAGCCTCTTTGAATAATGAAACACTTTGGCATGAAAGGCTAGGTCACATAAATTTTAAGGAACTTGCTAGAATTTCAAACAAAGACGTGGTCAAGGGGGTTCCAAAACTTTCACTTAAACAAAACATTGTGTGTGGTGGTTGTCAAAAGGGAAAACAATCCAGGACTGCACACAAGAACTTGAACCACGTTGGTACTAAACGGCCCTTGGAATTATTGCATATGGATCTTATGGGGCCGACACGTCAACCATCCTTGGGAGGTAAATGGTATATTTTCTTATGGTTGATGATTTCTCTAGATACTCATGGGTAGCATTTTTAAAAGAGAAAGCTGATACTTTTGATTCTTTTCACGAGATTTGCCTTCGTATTATGATTGAAAAGAATGAAAAGATCATTCGTGTTAGAAGTGATAGAGGTGGAGAATTCATAAATTCTAAATTCATTGATTTTTGCACTTCCAAGGCATTAAACATGAATTCTCAGCACCCTATACACCTCAACAGAATGGTGTAGTCGAGCGCAAAAACAGGGTTGTACAAGAGATGGCACGTGTTATGCTTCATAGCCGGAATTTACCGTTATATTTTTGGGCTGAAGCTGTGAACACTGCAATCTATGTTATTAATCGAGTTATTTGCGCCCGGGAACGTTAAATACACCATATGAACTATGGTTTTGTAGAAAACCAAACATCAAATATTTTCGTATCTTTGGGAGTCGGTGTTACATTTTACGTGACCGCGAAAATCTTGGAAAATTTGACTCTCGAAGTGACGAAGGGATTTTCTTGGGTTATTCTACAAATAGTAGAGCATATCGGGTATTTAACTTGGAATCTAAAACGATTGTAGAATCCATAAATGTTAAAGTAGATGAAGCTTTCCACTTTGCATCTGATAAATCTACCCCTGATATCTCTCTTGATGATGATACTCCTGTAAATGCATCTTCTCATGATAATACTTCCAATATTAATGATGCATCTAATGGTTCTTCAAGTTTATCTGATGTGCAGGAATCATCTCATGTACCTCCGAGTACTCCATTACCTCAAACGTTACGCATCTCCAAGGATCATCCTGAATCAAACATTATTGGAGACCCACAAGAAGGAGTCAAAACTCGGAGACAGTTGGTTTGTGGATTCGCTTGTTACGTTTCCATGATCGAACCAAAGAACGTCGATGAAGCTCTTCAGGATGACTACTGGATTGAAGCAATGCAGGAAGAGCTCCATCAGTTTGAACGCAACAAAGTCTGGGAATTAACGACGCCTCCGAAGCAACACAATGTGATCGGTACTAAATGGATTTTCAAGAACAAGAAAATGAGGATGGTACCATCATCAGGAACAAAGCACGTTTAGTTGCTCAAGGCTACTCTCAAATAGAAGGTATAGACTTTGATGAAACGTTCGCCCCTGTAGCTAGACTCGAGTCCATTCGTATCTTATTCGCTATTGCTTGTCACTTTAAAATAAAACTCTTTCAAATGGACGTTAAGAGCGCGTTTTTAAATGGGTTTTTAAATGAGGAAGTTTATGTGGCTCAACCGAAAGGTTTTGTAGACTGTAAACTACCTAACCATGTTTTTCGTTTGAAAAAGGCTCTTTACGGTTTAAAACAAGCACCGCGAGCGTGGTACGAAAGGTTGACAAAGCACCTTTTGGAGAAGGGCTATACTCGAGGGGGAGCAGACCGGACTCTCTTTGTGAAGCATTATCAAAATAACTTCATTGTTGCACAAATCTATGTCGATGACATTGTATTTGGAGCAACAAAGGATAATGATGCTTCTAAATTCGCAGAAACCATGGAAAGCGAATTTGAGATGTCTATGATGGGCGAACTGACATACTTTCTTGGATTGCAAGTGAAACAAAATGGTGAAGGCATCCATCTGTGTCAATCCAAGTATGCAAAGGAGTTGGTAAAGAAATTCGGATTAGAAGATTCTAAAGATTTTCCTACTCCTATGGGAACTAGCAATAAGGGATTAGGAAGTGAATCTCTTAGTGATAGTGTAGACGAGAAACTCTATCGAAGTATGATTGGAAGTCTACTCTACCTCACAGCTAGTCGCCCGGACATATCCTTTAGTGTTGGGATCTGCGCGAGATATCAGTCAGCACCAAAGGAGGATCACCTGAAAGCGGTGAAACGGATCATCCGGTACGTCAAAGGAACTGTAAACTTCGGAATTTGGTATCCTATGGGAACAAGTCTTGACATTATAGGATATTCAGATGCCGATTGGGCAGGATCAGTGGATGATCGGAAAAGTACGAGTGGTGCATGTTTTTATCTTGGCCATTGCCTTGTTGCATGGCATAGTAAAAAGCAAAACTGCATTGCACTCTCGACTGCCGAAGCGGAATATATCTCAGCGGGTAGTTGTTCAACTCAACTCATTTGGATGAAAAGCGTGTTGAGCGACTTCCGGATTTCAGCAACTTCGGTAACTGTTTTATGTGACAACACTAGTGCTATAAACATTTCAAAAAACCCTGTGTTGCACTCAAGAACAAAACACATTGAACTTAGATATCATTTTCTTAGAGAGCTAGTTGAATCAAATATTCTTCAAATTTCCTACATTTCAACTGAAGATCAATTAGCTGACATTTTAACAAAACCTTTGGATCAAAAACGTTTTATTCATTTGCGTAAAGCAATTGGAATGCTTTCCTTGAAATAACCTCTTTTGAAACTCTTGTTTAGGTTAGGTTTTGTTTTTGTGTTTTTGTTCATTATCTATGCTTAGACATAGAACATTAATTGAGCATTAGTTTTATTGACTTTAACTGCATCCTTTTATATGTTAGAAATTTATTATGCTTTGGATATCATAATAATTCATTTGATGCAATGATCATTTATGTGAATTAAATCATCTTTGTTTTGATCAAAGTCAATTTCTCTCTCAATGATCTCTTGGTATAGTTTTTATCTTATTTGACTATTTAGTCGAGTATGAAATCGAGATCAATATTTGGTTGAATACTTTATATCTTAAATAATTGATAGCCAATTGAGGGGGAGTCAAAGAAGTATTATGCTCAAAAGATGTGGAAAGAGTTACATCCCAATGAGGAGTGTGAAAACTACCACCACATGGAGGAAAGAGCTACCACCTCGGTCGTCCGAGTACTGTGTGCAGCTACCACATGTATACCAAGCAAGGTTTTTCAAGTTTGATTAAATAAAATGCATGTTGAAATACTTGACTCTGTCAAAATTTCAAGGTTGGTATAAGGTGGGAATTTTTATGAAAGATGCTCAAAGAGCCACTCTCTTCAATAAATTGACTAGATATATTATCTAACTTATCTGGGATTTCAGACATCTATTGATCTTGGTATTTCATTTTCTTTACCAAATTGATGATTTGATAAAGGCATTACTCATAAGATCATGTTAGATGTGATTGAAGTTGTTCAACTTTAAGGGATTTAATTTTTATAAATTTTCGTTTCATTTGTTGGATGTTATTGATAGATTTGGCATAATCTATTTCTTGTTGTATGAAACGATGATTTTCATTTAAAGTTGATACAAAAGTGCTTACAATCTTTTTCTGGATTTTCTAGAATTTTTCTGAAGAAAAAGTTGGAGCCGATCCGGATTGGACAAGCCGATCCGGATCCCGAACGCAGGTATTCTCTGCGGGTAGCCGATCCGGATCGGATTCACGAACTGATCCGGATCGCGGCTAGGGTTTTATATAGAACAAAAGGGTTTTGATTTCTTTTTACTTCAATCTTTTGTTCCAAAGTCTCCAGAGCTTCTCTCTCTAGAATTCATCCGTCTTGGAAGCTTACAAACTCAAGTTCTTCGATTCTAAGTAAGTTTTATTGATCAAAATCTCGGTTTTTCACAGTTTTTCATATTCTTCCTCAAAACGTGATGAAATTTCTGTATCTTTTCGTTTGTGGATGGTTTTTGATCAAATTTCTTTTGAAATAAGAACTCTGGGTAGATTAGTTTTGATTATATGCTAGGTATTCTCATGATAAACGGATTTTTGGCCTTCGATTTCAAAAATTCGGTTTTAGGGCATATAATGGGAATTTTCGAAAATCATGCGATTGATCTATTTTTAAAATTCTTTTTGCAAAACTAATTTGATTCTTAGTCTCTCTACACGATAATGATTGTTTGGGTACAATTTTTTAAATTTTTAAAAATTAACAATTTTTTCGTGTTCTTGAGTTGTTGCTCACAGGATTTCTTTTCACAAGTAATAGCAACAATGACGTTTTCATGGATCATCTTTCTGCTAATTGCAATGGTGCACACACGTAAGACTATAAAAGAAGAACAACCTGAATCAAGTCAAGAAGAGACAAGGAAAGTGTGTCAAAATAATTCAGAATCAGATGAAGAAGATTGGGAGGAGATCTGTAATCAAGCACAACGAGCTGTTGATAAAGAAGACAGGTTGTACTTAAAAAGCAAAAAGCTGACGAAATCTTCCTCAACAACCAAGCAGTACACTAGGCGAAAGAATTCAAGGGGCACTGGAATTCAGATTAATGAACCCTCACCAGAGCTCGCTCTCTCCCTAGAGAATCTCCATGGATTGAAGGTCAAGGTGCACCATCTGCATCTACACTGCATCCCTCAACGTCCTGGAGACACACTGCAAAAGCGAATGTATGGTCCTCCATTCGACAAGAACAGCGAAGATTATCTGCTGAACAAGACAGTTTGTCCGCAAACCTCCAACAGATTATCTCTGAGCAACACAAGATGAAAAGAAAGTGTTCCACAATATCAAAATTGCTTAAAGCAATTGTGAAGAAGTTGGATTGTAGCAATCCCACCAGTTCTGACTCGGGATGATCTAACCTCAGACTCTATTTTTTTCTTTTGCAGGTTGTTAGTTTAGTTCTTACGTTTCCTTCAATTTTTGAACTTGTTAACTCTCCTTATTTTGCAATTTGGCTAACTTTGTGACAAAAAGGGGGAGAGAATATTAGAAAACAGTTGAACAATGAAACCTCGATTGTCCAGTTGTGAACCATGAAGGTAAGTATAACTTCAACTTTTGGTTTTTCTTTTGTGATTGCATGCATGCCTCGACTAACTATTTGCTAACTATTTGGGCATGTAATATAACTAACAAGTTGATGTTGACTAACAATGTTGTGACATTTGATTTTTGAATGCATAGAAGATATGTTTTTAACTATGATCCAATTACATATCTGAATGTATAAATGTCATGGTAAGTATAAATGAGTATAAACTTCATCTCTGTGTGTGGTTTTTGAATGACATAAAATTCTTGAGGTATCTAACGATTTCTTTTGTCAAGAATGATTTCTTTTGCAGAGAGTACAGATGTCTAAGTCTAGAGTCTGTTTTAGGAGTTTAACTCATGTATCTATCTTTATTTGGATCTCATTGTAAATTTTTGTTGTATGGTGATATCAACAAAAATATCTTTTTGAATTTTCTTGAGTGGATTTGTGTTTTGTCACGAAACCGCCAAAGGGGGAGATTGTTACGGAATTTGAGTTGGCGTATTTCGTGAATTCGGTTAAGTCTTGAAGATTGAAGATAAAGAAGGTTGGATCATGTAACTCAATCTCAAGAAAGAAGAATTCAAAAGGATCAGGTATGTTTAACTAATTATCTTTGGTGATCCGAATACTTCTTATAGTGTAGAAACACTTGGATGAATTTTAATTGCATAAAAATCAAAAACTGGACATGGGACATGTTCAGGATCCGGATCAGACACTTCGATCCGGATCCCGAAGGGTGTTAGTTCATACGCAAATTCAATCCGGATCGTAGCCTCCTTTGATCGGATCCCGAACACTGGTTTTTACCGTAATTTATGAACGATCCGGATCAGGCAGTTCAATCCGGATCCCGAACATTGGTGTTTGGAAATTGTATGAACGATCCGGATCAGGCACTTCGATCCGGATCCCGAACCTTTGTTTTTCTGGAAACTGTTTGTCTCGTTACTGCAATCCGGATCGCCTAAATCCGATCCGGATCGCCGTCCTGTAAAATTCCAGAAAAGGTTAGTTTTTGATTCTTATCCTCTTCCAATGGTTTCTAACCTATAAATAGACCCTTTAATTCATCTTTTAGGGTAACGACAAAAAATGGAAAAAATATGACCGAAATAGAAAAATCCACAGATAGAGAAGAAAGGAAATACTAGATTTAATTCTATGTTTCTTCATCTATTTTATTAATTTGATTCTAGGTTTTCCAAACTCAGATTTTGAGTAGAATCAAATTAATGAATACTTAGATGGTATTTCCGATCTATTTCTAATCTAAGTATTCGGCGGATCATCACCACCCCAAAAACAACGATTTTCCCAAAATCGGCGCGTGGACTCGCGTGGCCTTGTGGATTCAAGGTGCTACCGCTCTCGTGGATTCGGAGCGAGGTACGTTCGTGGATTCGAAGCGTGCTACTGGGTGAAGACCGTGGATTCGGTCGGACGTCGTGGACTCGACGTTGGACGCCGTGGATTCGGCGTTGGACGCAGATCGTGGATTCGAGAAGCGTTGCGGAGCGAGCGGAGAAGATCAACTAGGAGCGTATGGAAAAAGGTTGAGTCGTCTGTGAGTACGGTATATCATCTTTGTACGTGTTATAATTCTAGTGGATTTCACCGTGTTATCGGTCCCGTGGTTTTTTTACTCCGGTTTGGAGTTTTCCACGTAAAAATCTCTGCGTGTTATTTATTTTTCCGCATTGGGTTTTATATCGCAAAGATTTTTGAGTGTTTATTGTTTACACCTATTCACCCCCCTCTAGGTGTTTTTTCCCCTATTTAGATCCAATTATACATAACCCAACACCGTGCTGCTGCAATATGGTGAGCACGGTGTTCAGCAAGTTAAATGTCACCTGCTGGAAGTGACGGTTCGTGAAAATGAGTTTCCAATTGAAAGAACGAGCGAAAACAGTGTTCAAATGACACTAAAGTGCGATTTTTGGAAACTCTGGGGGTCTAAATGCAAATGGCAATGAGTACTGTTTAGAACAGCGTGTTGGTCTAAGTTGTTGTCAAACACTGATGTTTAAGTAGTTTGAGGTTTCGAGTTGATCTTGGCCTAAGTCCTGGTTTTGAGTGTTCCCTGATCAGCATTTTTGAATTAGGTTGGCACAGTTTCGAGCTTTCTTTGGAGTCGAAAGATCGCCTGCGAAACGACAGGTGGGTTATCTTCGGTCCGGGCTTTATCATTCGGCCCTCTTGGGTATAGTATTGTTGGACCCCTGTTCTTGTAGCCTAGTTGATATTTGAGCCTACCTTCCTTTTGTTCAGTTTCATTTTGCTATATGCTGAGTTAGGATCCTTATCTGCAAGATTTATTATATGATACCTTGCATGACTGATCTTTAGTTGCTTCCAGATATTATGACTCTATTCCTGGACATTGCCATGCCTGATTGGTCATTAGCTAGCTTGCACATTTATACTTGATTATCAGTATATTCTGATCCATGCTATAGTAGTTGATTATTATTCCTGCATATGAGTTAAGATTCAGTTGATTCTGATATTGCATCCTTGGTTGGATTAGTTGATGATTATTCCTGCATATGAGTTGAGATTCAGTTGATTATGATATTGCATCCTTGGTCGGATTAGTTGATGATTATTCCTGTATATGAGTTGAAATTCAGTTGATTCCGTTATTGCATTTCTGTTGGAATTGTTCTGGCTTTCTGCCAATTACCTGGTTTTGACAGTAAGTTCAGCATCAGCATTGTGATCACCACTGCGCCAGCTTTCAGTCCCGTAATCCGACGGTTTGGCCACCGTCATGGTATTCTTTACCGGTAAAGGGTCACAACGACCGTGAGCCCGTTAGCCTGAGGTTCTGTGAGACCAATAGTGGCATCGCCTGAGGTTCTGTGAGACCAATAGTGGCATTTGGCTGAGGTTCTGTGAGACCGAAAGTGGTATTTAGCCTGAGGTTCTGTGAGACGATAGTGGCATTAGATTGGGGTTACTTACTATTTCAGTTATTGATGCATATGTTTGATAAACCTATTTCCGTCACATCTCTTGGTTAACTGATATGATTTCCGGTTATCAGCCTATACATGATTAAGATGTTATATGATGCTTTTAAATTCAGTTCCATGATTATATTATCTGATTATCCAAACCCTGATTATACTATCCTCTAGTATTGTATACCAGTAGGTACGATCTGCTATTCTCGGCTCGTCGTGCCCACTGGGTTACATGTACGTTGTATCTCACACCCTCGGGTGACTATTTTTTTAGGTCGATCGGGTGCTGGGATGTCGGGATGTGTTGGTGAGATTCCGAGTTAGCAATCGACCCTGGACAGCCGTTATTTTATTATCAGTTGTCAAGTTGTAATTAATTGTTTTAGTTATTGTAATATCTTTTAGTTTATACGTAGTTGAGACTACTCTGATGTTGTTGTAAAAGCTTAGCGTGCATATATAGAAAAGGCTCAATCCCAAGGCGGATGGGACTCTTCTATATATGTGGCGGTCTATCATGCCCTGGATTAGTTTGAAACTCTGATAAAGAAAGAAAAAAAAAATTAAAAAATTTAGACGCTAGTTTTTGAACTCGGGGCGTGACAGATTAGATGGTATCAGAGCAATAGGAATACGATGCTAGGTTTGGCTAGGAACGAACCCTAGGATGACTTGTGTTCACGAGAGAGCGCAGGGTATTGGCATAGTGGTTTGGTGCCCAGGTATGTTTCGTGTCTCATTGATTGGTGTTAGTGGCGTTCGTATGCACTCTGGTCTTTGGGATCGTTGTTTGTGTAGGGTTAGCCGTGGTCATGGTTTCGACCGTGGGCTTGATGTTTCAGTGGAGCCAAAGGGCTCGAATCAGTTACAGTGGTTAAAGGTTAGACCACCGTTCTTGCCGTAATCGTCTAGCTGATGGCACAGCAGCAGATGACTGCTAGTATTGCACCAGCCCCACAGTTTGCCCTGAGGTTGAACAAGTTGTTGATCCTTCAGTTGTCCCCAAGTTATAAATAAATCGGTGGCCTGTGTGTCGGTTTTAATGAGGTGTTGGTGAACATTGGAATATGGTTCTAGATTCCTGTGAATAGCCAAGGTGGCATTCATGACCATGAGGTGGTAGTGACCCTGATAGAAGTTTTAATCATCAGCACTGAGACTGTGTTGGGAGGTATGTGATAAACATTCTGATGTGAGTTGTGTCCCCAACTAGATGTTGGTGGACAGATCTATGGTATTCGCTTTTCTTTTGGTAAGCACGTTGGCTGCAGACAAGTACTGTCGAAAGAACTGAGAAAATATTCTGCCCTGTAATAGGGAAATATCAGATTGGGTCTAAATGAGTAGCCTTGGAGTGTTGATACCTTGTGACTGGTTGTCACTATCGTGAACCTATTAGAGACTACTAGTAGGTTAGTAAAGTTTAAGTTTCGGGGACGAAACTTCTATAAGTGGTGGGTGATGTAGTAACCGTGATTTTTGAAATCCAAAAATTTAAAAGTTTCTGGATTAATTATTTTGCAAAATAGATAAATAGGACAATAGTGGCTCTAAAATACCGAATTTTGATCGATGCCTGATCTCGAAAATCTGAGATCACCATTGCGACCGTCTCGTCGAAATATGAAAAATTGATATTACTTGTTCTCGATCCGACGGTCGGATCTTCCGCAAAACAGCGAAAAAAAGCGGGCCCCACAACTTAAGTTGTGAATAGTAACCCCTATTTTAAAGCCCCTTTCGTTGGCCGACGGCCGTTTCACCGTCTGGACCCCTGACATAGGGGTATGTGTAGTCGCTCTTAGCTATTTTGACGTTCTGAGCACAATGGCACTGACGAATTCACGTTTGGCGATCCGGGTGCATCGTAGTGCGTGCACTGTACCACAAATTACGAACTTCATGGCCCGAGATTTTACTCGTGCGCCAAATCAAGCAACAAGTATGCCATTTTGAAGGTCTCGACGAGAGCCGGACGTCGTGGCGAAGTCCGTTTCGCAATTCGACGAGCGGGATTGTCTCGAAATGTGTGAAATACGCCGAAAAAAATCGGGTATTTTTGCAAAAAGCAAATATTTTATGTGTCAAATTAGAGAGTTTAATAAGCTAAGGTTCCGAATGCAAATGACCACTTACAGAAAGGACCTTGGAGTTTTAGGGTAGCTTGTACAAGGGGATATTTGGAATTTTGCAAAATATTGCATTGATGCATCTTGACCATTGATCTTCCTTGGCTGGGAGTACGAGGGGTCTGGGTTGTTCCCGGAGCATCAACTCCTTCTCTGCAACATCTAGACAAGCCTGGGTTGCTGGGGAGGCCGAGGGACACAAACCCAAAGAGAGAATCCGAGAGAGAGTGAGGAGAAGAAGTTGGAACTAAGTTGAACAAGGTTGGGTCCTGGAGTTCCTTGGTGATCTCCTGGTCGTGGGACCATCCCGGAGCTTGCCTTGGTCGCGCGACGGAGGGGGAGAGTGAACCGGCTTCTTCCTTCTTCATCAACTCCGGCAGGTTAAGAAGTACTAAACCATGGTTGCTTGAACCTGAGACCATTAGCAGTAGGATCCTTAGGTGTCTAGATTCTCCTACACAGCCCGAGCTCCCATGCAAGATTGAGGGTGGGGCAAGCCATGGTTGACCCGAGAAAGAGCAAGACGCAGTCGCGGCGCTCTGGCCATCTCCGGAAGGGTGGCGGATGGTCAGGAAGCCTTCTGGGATCAAAAGGATCCCAGTCATAATTTTGTTTGACGTTTTTGAAGCCTTGG
>JAQNDB010005830.1:0-18172 GCA_029204045.2 Tillandsia leiboldiana | reverse complement strand
TATATATATATATATATATATATAGATATATATATAATATATATACATAATAGGCTGGATATTATTAATAGTATTAATCATTGGTGCTATTAAATTTTTAACCGTTGAATTAAAAGATGTGTGGTTGGATGATAGTGGGCCCCTTGGGTTGGAGAAATAGTAAAATCTAACGGATGAAAATAATTAAAGGATTGATTTAAGGGTTAAAAATTTAATAGCTACTAATTGCTTGGTACTATCGCTAGTATAGTAGCGGAATCAATATATATAATAAATGTATAATATATTATATATATATATATATTATATATATATATATAATATATATATATAATTAGGCTAGAATATTATCGATAGTACCAAGTCATTGGGTGCTATCAAGTTTTTAGCATTTGGATTAAAAAATGTGTGGTTAAGATGATAGTGGTCCCCTAGGGTTTACTGTGGTGGTTGAATAGTAAAAATTTAGGGGACCACTATAATCCCAACCGCATATTTTTTTCCTCCAACGGCAGAAAATTGATAGCACTAATTGATGGTGCTATAGATAGATTCTAGCCGGACTATATATATAATATATCTATAGATATATATAAATATGAGTCCGTAGAATACTATCAAGTTTTCAGTCGTTGGATGAAAAAATATACGGTTGAGATTATAGTGGTACTCTAAGATTTTTACTATTCAACCAATCACCTAGTAAACTCTAGGGGCCATTATCATATTAACCACACCTTTTAATTCAAATACTACAAATGATAGTATCAATAATTGATGCTATCAATAATATTCCAGTCTAATTATCTATATACTATATATATATATATATATATATATATTATATAATATATATATATAGATATATTATATATATATATATAATATTATATTTATTATTATTTATTTTTTATGTTTATGAATAGGTCACACCAACTTTAATAATTCATGCCTATTCATATAGAACAATATTATAGTTTAGTAGTCTTAGGTTAATTTTGACAAGGATATTTTTAAAAGTTTGGACAAGCTCGATGACACTAGGCTTAATGCTGAAGGAAAATAATAGGTTTAGTGTATGTGGTGGAGATTATTGTAAATATAAAAATTATTCTCAAGATAAATATATATAAGATAATAATATTTTATTTTATTTTTATTGTATTTTTTCACACTTACTTTTAGGGACATTTCATACATATCAAATATGTTGTCTTTCATTCATCTTTTATTTATCTATTTAATTAATATAAGAAGAAAATTTATATTAATAAAACTTTTATCTATACTTTATAAATGTAATATATGATGGTAAACTATTATATTTTATTATAAGAAAATGACAAATTTTTTTTTTTATTAAAATGATTAAAAAAACTTAAGATGATATAATTAATCGTTGATTCGATATAACAATTTAGTATTTAATAGATAAGTTATATTATGTTTATATCAGTTTTGGTTTATACATCAGAATTTAGAAACACATGCAATCATATATATTGTTGGGGACGAAAAGTATCGCTGCCTATTGACCTGGTCCGGTTCGCGATCGGCCTCTGAATTGACCCTTTGAGTATGATGCAGCGCATGTCAAACAATTAGGCCAATGAGGGATTCGCTCGGTCGGATTCTTCTCAATCAAACTCTCAATAGAGTTCGGCCTAGAGGAGCCGAACCGGGATTTAGAAATAAAGATTAACATGGACAAAAGCCGATTGGAAGTTCTCACGCACCGAATCACAATTTGGATAGTTCGGGCATGCTAACAGACCCGCCAATCGAGTATGACCTCTCTATACCCGAAAGGAACGGTCAAGTCCATATCAATACAAACAAGTGTATGATGAAGAGTACTATCAGAGTATAAAAACTAACAACTAGAACTTCCATTCATTTGCACAAACAATTTAACATGCAAATGAAAGTAAATACATGAGTGAACCTCCCAAATATAAAATTAAACTTTTCTCTCAATAAATTTAAAACAACTATAAAAGGTTTCATCGTTTTCTCACATACAAGTTCACTAAAAAATAACCAAAGGTGCTGACGATGCTAGATCCTCTAGGTCGCTAAACTGCTGGGCTCTTGCCCCAGTCCCGTGCCTCGCCGGCGGTGCTTGGATCTGTAAAAATGGTCACCCAAGGGTGTGAGAATTACTAAAAGTTTTCAGTAGGTTCAACCACCGAAAGAACATGTTCTACACCGCTTGGTCTAATGGAAGCAATAATTGTGACACCCGCGGAATTTGGATTAGTCCTATATATAAATGATATAATAGGACTAAATCTCTAACCCGGCTATAGCATTTTGGATGGTAGCAAGATCCAAGAGGAACATGAGAGTTAAGCGTGCTAGAGCTAGAGTAGTTCTAGGATGGGTGACCCCCTGGGAAGTGGGGCGTCACAGTTGGTATCAGAGCCATTCACCAGCCGGAAATGTGAGATGAGTCTCGGCTGAGCCAGGGTTATATAGCGGGTAGAGCGAGGCTCCCCGGCTAATGACCGTTGGGGGTGAGTGGAGCTCCCCACAAGGTCGCTAAGGCTAGCGAGACGAGTCTCACATCGCCTGGTGCTTGTGAGTGTGCTTGAGCCTGACGTGGACGTCAGGGCTTAAAGGGGGGAAGAATGTGACACCCCCGGAATTTGGATTAGTCCTATATATAATGATATAATAGGACTAAATCTCTAACTCGGCTATAGCATTTTGGATGGTAGCAAGATCCAAGAGGAACATGAGAGTTAAGCGTGCTAGAGCTAGAGTAGTTCTAGGATGGGTGACCCCCTGGAAGTGGGCGTCACAATAATAGCAGGTAATATATGGTAAGGTAAAACTATAAATGCTAACTAACATGCTCATATAGTAAGCTACTATGCCATAACACGACCACTATGCCGCTACAATAGAGGGTCATATCTAACCCGACCAATTTGGCCACATAACTTTTCTTTTAGTTCTTTAGCCACTTTATGCCTCTTTTAGCTCTTTGGCCACTTGGCATTTTCTTTAACTCTTTAGCCACTTTAAGCTTTCTTTTAGCTTTTAGCCACTTTACACTTTCATTTAGTTACTCGTCCCTTTGGAAGTATCTCACCAAATGGAATCGAACCATCGTAGTCATGCTACCATGGGTGAGTCTTTTGACCCAAAGGTGTCTCTTGTCATACCACTTGGATGTACCTAGTCCCAATGGGTTCCAACCCGGGTAGTCATGCTACCAACTGGCATGCATCTTATCCGAGAGTGTCATTTAATTCCATTCTCTTTTACTTTTGGCTTCTTTTGCCCTTTTTAGCTTTTGCCTCTTTCTTTCATCCCTCCTCACTGCCCGACGTCTCAGGGCATCGTAGTCCACTACACAATAACAACATCAGGACACAACAACCATTAGACCCAATCCAGCGAAAGTCTAGGACATGTCATCCATTCCATAGCATTATGTTGTCTGCAGCCAACATAATCGCTTAGGAGAATAAACATGTCAATCACTCATCCTATCCCTTGGGAGAGGCATACAACTTAATCAGGACTCTCGTTATAAGTCACGACTCTCATGTAGTCATCCTAAGATCCACCACATGCCTAGGATTTCTAAGTCCATAATGACCTACAACCTGACTCTGATACCACTCTAATCTGTCACGCCACAGGGTCGAAACTGCGACCCGTGCCGCTAACAGTCCGTCGCCCATACGGAAAGCCCCATATAAATGAAGCGTCTAACCTGCAAAAGATAATACTACAGCTATACAGATATCAGAGCTGAAAAGTATACTACTGAAATAAGATATAACTCCAAATAGTACAAGTCTGAACCTCACAATACATAAGTCTCTCAAAAATAAAACTCTCAAAAGTTAGTTAACTACTAAAATCCAGCAGACTGTACTACAAGCTCTAAAAGGGGTACCACTATACTCCAAGGTGTAAGAAAATAAACGGATATGCGCAGCGGAAGAAAGAAACACAATTAAAATTTTTCCTTAAACCAAAGATCACCTCATTATTTATTTAGATCGTTAAAAGGTAATCGAATTGATCTTATCAATTAGGATTTAATTTTTACCTTGCGCGGGTCGAGATCACCGCGAAGCCGACGATCGTTGGTAAAAATTGTTCGTCCTTGATAGCCGCGCACCACCCGGCCTCTACTTGTGTCCACACGGAATCACGCCCTTGATCGAAAATATCGATCGCCTTGATTCGCGATCCAATCACGAATTAACTCTCGCGTCGATGTAAGGAGGATGAATCAATCTTCTAATTGTGCTAGCAATCTTCCGAAGATCGAGAACGATTAATTATGGAGGACTTTAGGAAGAGGATAGGCGGCTAGGGTTTTCTTTTTCTCCCTTTTCTATCATTTAAAATACGTCACATATGAC
Organism: Tillandsia leiboldiana; assembly: GCA_029204045.2. Lineage (NCBI taxonomy): Eukaryota > Viridiplantae > Streptophyta > Magnoliopsida > Poales > Bromeliaceae > Tillandsia > Tillandsia leiboldiana. The sequence continues at coordinate 13,784 of JAQNDB010005830.1, read as the reverse complement.
ATATATTATATTGAGAAAACCCTAATCCTAATCCTAATCGAATCCTAATCCGATTGGATAATCCATTATCCTTAATCGAATCCTAATCCGATTAGATAATCCATTATCTTTCGTGTGTAACATTTACACATAAGTCCTCAAAAATTTACTAACGATTAGTAATACACCATGCAACTTTTGCACTTAAATATCTCTAATTTATAATAATTACAAATGAGTCCTTTTACTAATAAATTAGTAAACTTTAGTATTGTGATTATAATTAATCCATTCTATAAACTTCTTTATCATCTCTTAATATCGTCATGCGCGATTCCTTATGTGTGTGACCTAATAGGTTCAATTCTGTCTGGTAGTGAGATATGATGCGATCCCCATCGACATCATCATCGAAACTCCTTTTGATGGATCAAATGTTAAGGATTTGTTTTGGCGGCATTTCGTGAAAGTGTTTAAGTCTTGAAGATTGAAGATGAATGAAGTTGGATCATATACCTCAATCTCAAGAAAGAAGAATTCCAAAAGGATCAGGTAAGTTTAACTAAATATTTTTGGTGATCCGAATACTTCTTGTAGTGTAGAAACACTTGGAAGAATTTCTTATTGCATAAAAATCAAGAACTGAACATGAGACTTGTTCAGGATCCGGATCAGATTGTTCAATCCGGATCCCGAAGGTGGTTCGTTCATACACCAGTTCAATCCGGATCGTAGCTTCCCTTGATCCGGATCCCGAACATTGAGTTTACCATTTTCCTTGAACGATCCGGATCAGGCTTCGCAATCCGGATCCCGAACGTTGATGTTTGGTGAACTGTATGAACGATCCGGATCAAGCACTTCGATCCGGATCCCGAACCTTCGTTTTTCTGGAATTGCCTGACTCGTTACGACGATCCGGATCAAGCTAATCCGATCCGGATCGCCGTCGTAAAAATTTCCAGAAACGACAGTTTTTGATCCTTATATTCTTCCTAGGGTTTCTAACCTATAAATAGACCCTATGATTCTTTTTCTAGGGTTAATCCAGATAATCCACATAGAGCCGTCATAATCAAATATCATCTTATACGGCCCTAGATCCACCTATAGAGAAGAAAAGAAATCATTAGATATTACTCTATGTTTCTTCATCTATATTGATTAGTTTGATTCTAGGTTTTCATACTCACATCTTGAGTTGAATCAAACTAATGAATACTTAGATGGTATTTCCTATCTATCTTTGATCTAAGTATTCGGCGGATCATCACCACCCAAAAACAACGATTTACCCCAAAATCGGCGCGTGGACTCGCGTGGCCTTGTGGATTCAAGGTGCAACCGCTCTCGTGGATTCGGAGCGAGGTACGTTCGCGGATTCGAAGCGTGCTACTGGGTGAAGACCGTGGATTCGGTCAGACGTCGTGGACTCGACGTTGGACGCCGTGGATTCGGCGTTGGACGCAGATCGTGGATTCGAGACGCGTTGCGGAGCGAGCGGAGAAGATCAACTAGGAGCGTATGGAAAAGGTTGAGTCGTCTGTGAGTACGGTATATCACCTTGTACGTGTTTAATTCTAGTGGATTTCACCGTGTTATCGGTCCCGTGGTTTTTTACTCCAGTTGGAGTTTTCCACGTAAAAATCTTGCGTGTTCATTTATATTTCCGCATTGGGTTTTTATTGCGCAATGATTTTTTGAGTGTTTATTGTTTACACCTATTCACCCCCCTCTAGGTGTTTTTTCTCCTATTTAGATCCATTATTACATATAACCCAACAAGTGGTATCAGAGAGGGAATAGGGTTGTAAACAATGGTTGAAGGTGGAAACATCAACAGACCCCCATTCTTTGATGGAACAAATTATGCGTACTGGAGAGTACGGATGAAAGCCTTTTTAAGTTCCATCGACGAACGGGTTGTGGCAATCAATTGAATTAGGATGGTCTAATCCAACTGAAATTATTGCTGATGTTCGCACCATCAAACCTAGGTCGAAGTGGACCAAGGAAGAGTTAGATTCATCTTCTTACAATGGCAAGGGAATTAATGCTATTTTTAATGCCTTATCTCAAACTGAATTCTCTCGCGTCTCGGCATGTGAGACTGCGAAAGAAATCTGGGATGTTCTTCAGGTTACACATGAGGGAACTAACCTCGTGAAGATTCAAAAGCTGCAAATGCTTACGAGCAGATTTGACTCTATTTTCATGGCAGAAAATGAATCTTTCACGGACTACTATACACGATTGCAAGACATCGTAAACTCATGTGCTAACCTGGGAGAGAAGATTCCAGAATTTAAGGTTGTAAGAAAGATCTTAAGAACTCTTCCTGAACGATTTCGCCCAAAGGTTACAGCCATTGAAACTATTAAACACCCGGACGAAATGCGTGTAGAAGAACTAGTTGGTTCATTACAAACTTATGAAATGACATTTACTACTAACTATTCTTCGGGAAAGGCATCATCTTCTAAGTCTTCAGGTTATGCTTTGAAAACAACAAAGGAAGAAGACACGGATTCATCCTCCTCAGACGATGACGAGAACCTATCTATGGAGGAATTTGAGAAGCAGCTCGCTCTCTTGACAAGGAAGTTTCGCCGCAACTTTCGAAGGGGTAATTCAAGTAAAACTCCATCCTTCGGAAAGTCGAAGAAAGGCAAGGGTACTTCAAGTTACAAGTCAAGAAAGCAAGAGAACTTTTCAAAGGATAAGAAAAGTTCAGAAGGACAAGTCCAATGCTTCAAGTGCCGAGGATACGGCCATATCTCAACGGAGTGTCCAACTAAGAATCCGTCGAAGAAGAAAGCGATGCAAGTCGTCACATGGGATGACAACTCAACGTCAAATGAGTCATCCTCAAGTGATGAAGAAGAAAGCGCAACGGCATTCCACGCGTCCACATCTTCACCCTTCATGTGCTTAATGGCAAGTACTTCAGATTCATTGTCCAACTCCTCCCGGGTTGAAAAAACTGCAACGGATGATGAATCAAGTAACTCTGAAGGTGAAGATTTTGTTTTAGCCTACCACAGACTTTTGAGGGATTCAAAGAAACTGGCTAAACAAAACAAGGGGTTGAGAGGGAGATTACAGGATCTCGAAGAAGAAGTAAAAAGGGTAACTTCTCTCTCGACCGATCTTGAAGTGGAAAGGGATAATCTGATAAAAACAAATGTTTCCCTTCAAGAGTCTAATGAGCTTTTTGAGAAGAAACATACAAAACTGGTGGATAAAGCGGATCACTTCTCAAAGCTCTACATCGAGGCCCAACAAGATAAATTGGAAATGACAAAGACCATTCTCCAACTAAAGGATGACTTAAAGAGATTTTCTTCTGGAAGGAGTAAGTTGGATAAGCTTCTTGGTCTTGGTCAACAAATCGGTTCGGCCTCGGGTACACTCAAACTGGAAACAGTCCAAGTTCGAGTGGGACAGTTTTTGTGCCTCAGTCGGTATCTCCTCCTCCGACACCGGAATTCACGACAAACAACGACAACAAGCCTACTTCTTTCTCTTCGGGATTGTCAAGCGCAAAGGTATGTTTTCGTTGTGATATTTCAGGGCACATAAGGAGATATTGCAAGACAGGAGCCGAACGCTCAACTCAGACATTTCTTGCAACGACTACCAAAAAGGTGATTCCTCAGAAATCAAATGCAAATCATACAAAGGAAAAGAGACTTGGTAGTTCACCGCACAAGACGACATCATCAAGGAGCAGCAATCGATCTAACAAGACGCCTTCACCTAGGAGAATAACCTCACGACCATTACCGACGCATTCCAAAAGGTTTTGGGTGCGCAAAGGTGAAATCTTCCCTTGTCTTGTTACTAATGTTTCCTTGCATGCATATGATAATTCGTCTTGGTATCTGGATAGCGGTTGTTCCCGTCACATGACCAGTGACAAAAATAGTTTTCAAAACTTTGAGAAAATCTCCGGAGGACTCGTTGTTTTCGGAGACGGTCGATCTTCCAAAATTGTTGGAAAAGGAACGGTAGCTATTCCAGATGGCCCGATTTTGAAAAACGTGTTATTTGTTGATGGCCTTAAGACTAACCTCATAAGCATAAGTCAACTTTGCGACAATGGTTTTTCAGTTAACTTTCATCTGTTGAATGTGTTGTAACTGATAAGGACCATGTCTTCTTTTTAAAAGGGGTTAGATCTGAAAACAATTGCTATGTTGTTCCTAATAAAATTTCAGAAAAATGTAACCTAGTTTCTTTGGATAATGAAACACTTTGGCATAAAAGACTAGGTCACATAAATTTTAAAGAACTAGCAAAGATTTCAAATAAAGACGTGGTTAAGGGGGGTTCCTAAACTTTTATTTAAAAACAACATTGTGTGCGGAGGTTGTCTTAAGGGAAAACAATCAAGGGCTGCACATAAGAACCTGAACCACGTTGGTACCAAACGACCCTTGGAATTACTGCACATGGATTTAATGGGGCCGACCCGTCAACCATCTTTGGGAGGTAAATGGTATATTTTCTTATTGGTTGATGATTTCTCTAGGTTTTCATGGGTAGCATTTTTAAAAGAGAAAGCTGATACGTTTGATTCTTTTCATGAGATTTGCCATCGTATTATGATTGAAAAGAATGAAAAAATCATTCGTGTTAGAAGTGATAGAGGTGGAGAATTCATTAATTCTAAATTCATTGATTTTTGCACTTCCAACGGCATAAAACATGAATTCTCAGCACCCTATACACCTCAGCAGAATGGTGTTGTTGAGCGCAAAAACAGAGTTGTTCAAGAGATGGCGCGTGTGATGCTTCATAGCCGGAATTTACCGCTACATTTTTGGGCTGAAGCTGCGAACACCGCTGTCTATGTCATTAATCGAGTGTATTTGCGCCCAGGAACTTTAAATACACCATATGAGCTGTGGTTTAGTAGAAAATCGGATATCAAATACTTTCGTATCTTTGGGAGTCGATGTTTTATTTTGCGTGATCGCGAAATCTTGGTAAGTTCGGTTCTCGAAGTGACGAAGGGATCTTTTTGGGTTATTCTACAAATAGCAGAGCATATCGGGTATTTAACATGGAATCTAAAACGATTGTAGAATCTATAAATGTTAAAGTAGATGAAGCTTTTTCACTTTGCATCTGAAAAATCTACCCTCGATATCTCTCTTGACGATGATACTCCTGTAAGTGCATCTTCTCATGATAATACTTCCAATATTAATGATGCATCTAATGGTTCTTCAAGTTTATCTGATATGCAGGAATCATCTCATGTACCTCCGAGTACTCCGTTACAACAAACGTTACGAATCTCCAAGGATCATCCTGAATCAAACATCATTGGAGACCCACAAGAAGGAGTCAAAACTCGGAGACAGTTGGTTTGCGGATTCGCTTGCTACGTTTCCTTGATCGAACCAAAGAACATCGATGAAGCTCTTCAGGATGACTACTGGATTAAAGCAATGCAGGAAGAGCTCCATCAGTTTGAGCGAAACAAAGTCTGGGAATTAACAAAGCCTCCAAAGCAACACAATGTGATAGGTACCAAATGGATTTTCAAGAATAAGAAAAATGAAGATGGTACCATCATCAGGAACAAAGCACGTTTAGTTGCTCAAGGTGTGACACCCCCGGAATTTGGATTAGTCCTCTATATAAATGATATAATAGGACTAAATCTCTAACCCGGCTATAGCATTTTGGATGGTAGCAAGATCCAAGAGGAACATGAGAGTTAAGCGTGCTAGAGCTAGAGTAGTTCTAGGATGGGTGACCCCCTGGGAAGTGGGGCGTCACACAAGGCTACTCTCAAGTAGAAGGTATAGACTTTGATGAAACTTTCGCCCCTGTAGCTAGACTCGAGTCCATTCGTATCTTATTCGCGATAACTTGTCATTTTAAAATAAAATTATTTCAAATGGACGTTAAGAGCGCGTTTTTAAATGGGTTTTTAAATGAGGAAGTTTATGTGGCTCAACCGAAAGGTTTTGTAGACTGTAAACTACCTAACCATGTTTTTCGTTTGAAAAAGGCTCTTTACGGGTTAAAACAAGCACCGCGAGCATGGTACGAAAGGCTAACAAAGCACCTATTGGATAAGGGCGATACTCGAGGGGGAGCTGACAGGACTCTCTTTGTGAAGCATTATCAAAATAACTTCATTGTTGCACAAATCTATGTCGATGACATTGTTTTTGGAGCAACAAAGGATAATGATGCTTCTAAATTCGCTGAAACCATGGAAAGCGAATTTGAGATGTCAATGATGGGCGAATTGACTTATTTCCTTGGATTGCAAGTGAAACAGAGTGACGAAGGCATCCATTTGTGTCAATCCAAGTATGCTTTGGAGTTGGTCAAAAAGTTTGATCTAGAAAATTGTAAAGATTTTCCAACTCCAATGGGAACTAGCAATAAAGGATTAGGAAGTGAATCTTTTAGTGAGAATGTAGACGAGAAACTTTATCGGAGTATGATTGGAAGTCTACTTACCTCACGTCTAGTCGCCCGGATATATCTGTTGGTGTTGGGATCTGCGCGAGATATCAGTCTGCACCAAAGGAGGTTCACCTGAAAGCGGTGAAACGGATCATCCGATACATTAAAGGAACCATAAATTTCGGAATTTGGTATCCTATGGGAACAAGTTTAGATATTATTGGATACTCAGATGCCGATTGGGCAGGATCTGTGGATGATCGGAAAAGTACGAGTGGTGCATGTTTTTATCTTGGTCATTGCCTTGTTGCATGGCATAGTAAAAAGCAAAACTGCATTGCACTCTCGACTGCCGAAGCGGAATATATTTCAGCGGGTAGTTGTTCAACCCAACTCATTTGGATGAAAAGTGTGTTGAGCGACTTCCGGATTTCAGCAACTTCGGTAATAATTCTTTGTGACAACACTAGTGCTATAAACATTTCCAAAAACCCTGTGTTGCACTCTAGAACAAAACACATTGAACTTAGATATCATTTTCTTAGAGAGCTAGTTGAATCAAATACTCTTCAACTGTCATATATTTCAACTGAAGATCAATTAGCTGACATTTTAACAAAACCTTTGGATCAAAAACGTTTTATTCATTTGCGTAAAGCAATTGGAATGCTTTCCTTGAAATAAACTTCTTTTTGAAACTTTTGCTTAGGTTAGGTTTTGTTTTTGTGTTTTTGTTCATTATCTATGCTTAGACATAGAATATTAATTGAGCATTAGTTTGATTGACTTTAACTGCATCCTTTTATATATTTAGAAATCTATTATGCTTTAGATGTCATAATATTTCATTTGATGCAATGATCATTTATGTGAATTAACTCATCTTTGTTTTGATCAAAGTCAATTTCTCTCTCGATGATCTCTTGGTATAGTTTTTATCTTATTTGACTGTTTAGTCGAGTATGAAATCGAGATCAATTTTTGGCTAAATACTTTATATCTTAAATAATTGATAGCCAATTGAGGGGGAGTCAAAGAAAAAGTATTATGCTCAAAAGATGTGGAAAGAGTTACATCCCAATGAGGAGTGTGAAAACTACCACCACATGGAGGAAAGAGCTACCACCTCGGTCGTCCGAGTACTGTGTGCAGCTACCACATGTATACCAAGCAAGGTTTTTCAAGTTTGATTAAATAAAATGCATGTTGAAATACTTGACTCGGTCAAAATTTCAAGGTTGGTATAAGGTGGGATTTTTTAATGAAAGATGCTCAAAGAGCCACTCTCTTCAATAAGTTGACTAGATATATTATCTAATTTATCTGGGATGTTAGACATCTATTGATCTTTGTATTTCATTTTCTTTACCGAATTGATGATTTGATAAAGGCATTACTCATAAGATCAAGTTAGATGTAATTGAAGTTGTTCAACTTTAAGGGATTTAATTTTTATAAATTTTCGTTTCATTTGTTGGATGTTATTGATAGATTTGGTATAATCTAGTTCTTGTTGTATGAAACGATGATTTTCATTTAAAGTTGATACACAAAAGTGCTTACAATCTTTTTCTGGTTTTTCTAGAATTTCTCTGAAATTTTTTAAAGAAAAAGTTGGAGCCGATCCGGATTGGACCTGCCGATCCGGATCCCGAACGCAGATATTCTTCTGCGGGCAGGCGATCCGGATTGGACCTGCCGATCCGGATCCCGAACGCAGTTTTTCACTGCGGGTAGCCGATCCGGATCGTAATCACGGTCTGATCCGGATCGCGGCTAGGGTTTTATAAAGAACAAAAGGGTTTTGATTTCTTTTACTCTAATCTTTTGTTCCAAAGTTTCCAGAGCTTCTCTCTCTAGATTTCATCCATCTTGGAAGCTTTCAAACTCAAGTTCTTCAATTCCAAGTAAGTTTTATTGATCAAAATCTCGGTTTTTCACCGTTTTTCTTATTCCTCCTCAAAACGTGATGAATTTCTTGTATCAATTTCGTTTGTGGATGGTTTTTGATCAAATTTCTTTTGAAATAAGAACTCTGGGTAGATTAGTTTTGATTATATGCTAGGTATTCTCAAGGTAAACGTATTTTTGGTCTTCGATTTCAAAAATTTCGGTTTTAGGGCATATAATGGGAATTTTCCAAAATCATGCAATTGATCTATTTTTAAAATTCCTTTTACAAAACTAATTTGACTCCTAGTCTCTCTGCACGATAATGTTTGTTTGGGTACAATCTTTCAAAATTTTCAAACTTACAAAATTTTCGTGTTCTTGAGTTGCTCTTCACAGGATTTCAATCCTCTTAAGGCACGCACAGCTATGGAATTCTCATGGATCATCTTGCTGTTAGTCACAATGGTGCATACTCGAGCAACCAATGAACTGAAAAGAGCCAAGAAACTTCAACGAAAAGGTGAATTTGATCTGATTAGTGACTCGGAAACTGAAGCAAATAATGATGAAGTAGACTGGGACGTGTTATTGGATGATGATGAATCAATGCCCGTTAAACCTGAACAAAAGCCTTCCAATGGATCAAAAGGAAAGGCACCCATTGACACAGGAAAAGCACCTATGACGTCACCGACCATCTCAGTAAAAAGGAAACGACTTGCTCGACGCTTTGGACAAGCACGAGAGGCTAATGCTAGCAAGCCAATGGTTCCTGACTCCCCGCCTCGGGTGGAAGGAGTGTTCGTCAGCATTGATCGCCTCCGAGCTTTTGAACATCGTGAATGTATCGGTGAACGACATGTCAACATTGAAGCTCTCCGAAATCACTCACCAGAGTTTGGAACTTTAATTGAGCAAGCTAATCTCATCTAAGTCTGCCGATTCCCTGAATTACTTGGATATTGCTTGTATCGTGTGAGAACCTTCTACACGAATGCAAGACATCTTCAAGAAGATGAACGTGGCTCAATGCATTTCTATACAAATATCCAAGGGATGAAACTTAAAATCACTCCACAATTAATCGGCGAAGTCCTTGGAATGGAATCCAACACATCGGGGATGAACTATTTGACGGGAAGAAGTTTGACGAATGCTTTGTGGCAAACCGTGATAGGAAAGATTTGTTTGGAAGGAACTGAATCAGCTGATGGGAAAAGTGTCAAATCCAAACATCTTCGACTGGAGTACCGATTTCTTAATTTCATCACTTGTTACAACATTCTTCCTAACATGCATACCAAGTTAGTGAGATGGGATAGAATGCTGTTCTTATATCTCATAGGTCATCCCTCTGAGGCTGTAGGATTGAACATGAACATCCCCTACATAATTTGGAATAGAATGTCAAGATATGTTGTGCATCCTCATCCTTCGGAGCGACTTCCATTTCCATTAATCATCATGAGAATCTTGCAAAAGTTTGAAATTGATATAAGCTCGACATCATATCAACACTGTTGGGGGATGATAGATGAGTCAACGATTGTGAAGTCACTTCACAAATTACCACATGTTACTCCGACACCCTCCACTGGAAAGAAACCTTGTGTCGATACGTCTGCATCACCATCACAACCAGCACCCACACCAGCGGATGAAGCATCAGTCTCATCCATCTACAAAGAACAACAACGATTGTCTTTTGAGCAGGAACAGATTTCGAAGGCACAGACGAGAATTTCCAATGAGCTAGAGCTCATCACGGCAGCTCATATTACCTTAACTAAGAAGGTCAATTCAATGAACAAGCTGGTGAAAAAGATGTTCTCTAAGATGGGCTGCACGAGCTCTGAAGACTCTGAATCTGATAACTGATTCCTTTCTTTTATTCGTTTTCTTGTGCAGGAACTTCATTTTTTTTTTACTTTCTTTTGTGCAGGTCTTTAAGTTTTAGTTTTAGTTTTTAGTTCTCAAACTTGAACTGTTAACCATTCTCTCCATTTTGGTAATCTTTGGCTAATTTTTGTGACAAAAAGGGGGAGAGAGAAGTATAGACAATTGAGACATTGATACAATGTGGTTGTGAGAAACTTGAAACTATAGAGGTAAGTATAACCTCAACTTGACCTCAACTTGAAAGGTAAGTAGAACTTCAACTTTCGGTTTTCATTTGTGTTTGAATGCATGCCTCGGCTAACTATTCGTCTAACTATTTGGGCATGTAATATAACTAACAAGTTGATGTTCACTAACATGACATTTGGATTTTGATTGCATAGAAGATATGTTGGTGTTTTAACTATGATCAGTTTACATATCTGAATGTATAAATGTCATGGTAAGTGTAAATGAGTATAAACTTCATCTCTGTATGTGGTTTTTGAATGATATAAAATTCTTGAGGTATCTAACGATTTCTTTTGTCAAGAATGATTTCTTTTTGCAGAGAGTACAGATGTCTAAGTCTAGAGTCTGTTTTAGGAGTTTAACTCATGTATTTTATTTTGGATCTCCATTGTAAATTTTTTGTTGTATGGTGATAGCAACAAAAATATCTTTTTGAATTTTCTTGAGTGGATCTATGTTTTGTCACGAAACCGCCAAAGGGGGAGATTGTTAAGGATTTTGTTTTGGCGCATTTCGTGAAAGTGTTAAGTCTTGAAGATTGAAGATGAATGAAGTTTGGATCATATACCTCAATCTCAAGAAAGAAGAATTCAAAAGGATCAGGTAAGTTTAACTAAATATTTTTGGTGATCCGAATACTTCTTATAGTGTAGAAACACTTGGAAGAATTTCTTATTGTATAAAAATCAAGAACTGAACATGAGACTTGTTCAGGATCCGGATCAGATTGTTCAATCCGGATCCCGAAGGTGGTTCGTTCATACACCAGTTCAATCCGGATCGTAGCTTCCCTTGATCCGGATCCCGAACATTGAGTTTACCATTTTCCTTGAACGATCCGGATCAGGCTTCGCAATCCGGATCCCGAACGTTGATGTTTGGTGAACTGTATGAACGATCCGGATCAAGCACTTTGATCCGGATCCCGAACCTTCGTTTTTCTGGAGTTGCCTGACTCGTTACGACGATCCGGATCACAGCTAATCCGATCCGGATCGCCGTCGTAAAAATTTCCAGAAACGACAGTTTTTGATCCTTATCTTCTTCCTATAAATAGACCCTATGAATCTTTTTCTAGGGTTAATCCAGATAATCCACATAGAGCCGTCATAATTGTAGAGTTATTATAGGATCCACAAGGATCTAAATAGGTACTATCAAACACCTAGAGGGGGGGTGAATAGGTGTAATACTTAAAAACTCAATCTCAGTGCAAAATAAAAACCAATGCGGAAAATAAAAACAGCACACCGAGATTTACGTGGAAACTCCAATCCAGGAGAAAAACCACGGGACCAACACGCAATAACAATCCACTAAGAATAGAAGAATAACAAGGTGATTACCGACTCCACGGACTCAAACCCCTCCTTCAGCTTCTTCGGACCTTGCGCTGACCGGTTGGATATCCGCGCAATAACAATCCCTAAGAAAAGAAGAATAACAAGGTGATTACCGTCTCCACGGATTTAACCCCTCCTTCAATTTCTTGGACCTCGCGCTCCACCGTTTTGCCCGTCCACCTTCCACTAACTTCACCCTTCTACTAAGTAGTGGACGGGCAAAACGGTGGAGCGCGAGGTCCAAGAAATTGAAGGAGGGGTTTTAATCCGTGGAGACGGTAATCACCTTGTTTTTCTTTTCTTAGGATTTATTGCGCGGATTTTCCAACAGGGGCAGCGCAAGTCCGAAGAAGCTGAGGAGGGGTTTGAGTCCGTGGAGTCGGGTAATCACCTTGTTATTTTCTCTTCTAGTGGATTGTTATTGGTGTTGGTTCCCGTGGTTTTTCTCCTGGATCTGGAGGTTTCCACGTAAATCTCGGTCGTTGCTTGTTTTATTTCCGCATTGGTTTTTATTTGCACTGAGATTGGAGTTTTAAGTAATTACACTATTCACCCCCCCCTCTAGGTGGTTTTTGATAGTACCTAGTTAGATCCTTGTGGATTCCTATAATAACTCTACAATTATGACGGCTCATATGTGGATTATCTGGATTAACCCTAGAAAAAGTTAATAGGGTCTATTATAGGAAGAAGATAAGGATCAAAAACTGCGTTTCTGGGAATTTTACGACGGCGATCCGGATCGGAAGTAGGCTGTGGATAAGTATCTAGTAAGAGTCAGGCAACTCCAGGAAAAACGAAGGTTCGGGATAAGGATCAAAGTGCTTGATCCGCGATCGGTTCATACAAGTTCACCAAACATCACACGTTCGGGTCGGATTGCGAAAGCCTGACCGGGATCGTTCAGGGAAAATGGTAAACTCATGTTCGGGATCCGGATCAAGGAAGCTACGATCCGGATTTAATGGTGTATGAACGAAAACAACCTTAAGGGATCCGGACTTGATACAAGCTGATACCGGATCCGAAAACAGTCTCATGTTCAGTCTTGATTTTATACAATAAAGAAAATTCTTCCAAGTGTTTCTACACTATAAGAAGTAATTCGGATCACCAAAACGTATTAGTTCAACTTACCTGATCCTTTGAATTCTTCTTCTTTGAGATTGAGGATATGATCCCAACTTCATCATCTTCAATCTTCAAGACTTAACCTTTCAAGAAATGCGCCAAAAAAAAATCCTCTAACAATCTCCCCTTTGGCGGTTTCGTGACAAAACATAGATCCACTCAAGAAAATTACAAAAAGATATTTTTGTTGCTATCACCATACACAAAAAATTTACAAATGGAGATCCAAAATAAAAATACATGGTAAAACTCCCGCTAAAACAGACTTAGACTTAGAATTCTGTACTCTCTGAAAAAAGAAATCATTCTTGACAAGAAAGAAATTCGTTAGATACCTCAAGATTTTATATCATTCAAAAACCACATACAGAGATGAAGTTTATACTCATTTACACTTACCATGAACATTTATAATTCGATATGTAAACTGATCATAGTTAAAACACCAAACAATTCTTCTAGAAATCACAATCCAAATGTCATGTTAGTGAACACAACGTGTTAGTTAATTTACATGCCCAAATAGTTAGACGAAAGTTAGCCGAGGCACTGCATTACACACAAATGAAAACCGAAAGTTGACGTTCTACTTACTTTCAAGTTGAGGTCAGTTGAGGTTTTATACTTACCTCTATAGTTTCAAGTTTTCTCACAACACATTTGATCAATGTCTCAATTGTCTATACTTTCTCTCCCTTTTTGTCACAAAAATTCGCCAAAGATTACCAAAATGGAAGAGATCGGAGAAGTTAACAGTTCAAGTTTGAGAACTAAAACTAAAAAACTAAAACTTAAAGACCTGCACCAAAAGAAAGTAAAAAAAAAACTGAAGGTTCCTGCACAAGGAAAACGAATAAAAGAAAGGAATCAGTT
>JAQNDB010005829.1:0-18174 GCA_029204045.2 Tillandsia leiboldiana | reverse complement strand
GGGGCGGCGCTCCCCGCGAAAACTCCACCCCGAAACCCTACTCAAAAAAAACCTAATTAAAACTCACCTTCGATCCGCGGGAAAGAAGGAAGGGGATCGTCCTAACGTTGCCGGTCGATCCGCGAGCAAGAAACCTCCGTCCTTTTCCCGAAAGCCCGCCGTCGGTCGTACAAGAGCGAAAACGGGTTGGGTCCCCGTTTTAATTCCTCTCTTTTTCCCTCTCGTGTGTCTCTTAAAGAGAAACCCTAGCCATCTTTTTCTTTCTCTTTTTCCCTCTCGTGTGCTCTCTTAAAGAGAGACCCTAGCCGTCTTTTTCTTTCTCTTTTTCCCTCTCGTGGTGTCTCTTAAAGAGAAAACCCTAGCCGCCGAACGAACGGGGACCTAGGAGGGAACACCTAAACCCTAGGTCCTCAAAGGGTTTAATGAATAATAAATAATAGGGACAGATCCGGCGGCTAGAATTACCTCGAGAAACGTGCCGATCGTCCGCACGGATCCCGGGGCGCCTAAGAGGGGTCCGAACTTCGGCTTTTATTCCGGGGAACCCGGGAGTCGGAATCTGAAACCGATCGCGCCCCCGGTCTCTATTCGCGAGCCCTTCCGCCTAAAATGTTCGCGAGCCCCGAGGATTCTCCGGAAAAACCCAAAAATGTCCCTTAGTCGGGCGTGTCGTAAGAAAAAGGGTAACGGGAAGGGTCACGGAAAAGCCGGTCTTCCACCCCTACTCGTAAGATTGAGTTTGGAGCCTTGGAGGCAGAGTCGTGGTTGGTGGTGATGGAGTGATTAATTGAGAGCCTCCCTGTGCCAGAGAGTTTATGCAGTTTGTTGAACGGCGCGCTTCAGGTTTCGAGGGAGGGCGCATAGGATATATGAGACTGGGAGTGGATTGCGCCAGGACACCTTTCAGTTTATTTAGTCCCTCCGTATAGGTTTTGACGCCTCGTTGGAGTAGGCGTTGTGTTTGGAGCGTGGCGTTGCAGTTCCTTTGGATAGGATCTGCCGCCAGAGGCGAGTTCTGGATTTGGCGCTTGGCGCTGGTGATGGAGGACAGATCGGCCGGCAGAGGCATTTCTGATTTCTTTCTCGAGGATAACGAGTTCCCGAGATGTCGGAGATCGGGTGGACCCCGAAGGCAGCATCATACTCTATATCAGAGTGGCGCAGCGGTAGCGTGGATTTGTTATCTGCGGAGGACCTTATTCGTCGCCTCAATATGATCAGAGGTCGTGCTCCCTTGTGGATAGCCTGATTTTCAGGCAGATTGAGCGACAACCACTTGCTTTGAGCGGATGAATCTGTGCCGCCCGGTTGGAGGGCGCCACGGCAGTGGATCGAGTGTCGCAGGTGGGATTTCACACAGCAGTCGGAGTTAGAGCATGTTGCATTCCTTGCATGGACTAGAGGCAGAATTGTTACCACGTGCACTAGAGGTACAGTTTTCGTTGTTGTTGTGCATGTGGAGGAGGCTTTTGGATCATGTCCAGTGCGGCCGAGACCGCGAGTACCGGCAGAATTATTGGAATTGTAGCAATTCGGTGTTTTGACCTGTGCTTGAGATTGTTGGCACAATGCCACAGGATGTTTGACTGCGGCGAGAGAGGACTTTGATCTTCGGCAAGGCGGACAAGAGGAGGCTTGCTTGTTGAGATTTTTAGAGCACACAGGTTTTAGCGAACAGTGTGAGAGGTGCTTACGGCGGCACCGGGACTCAGGGATATCTCTGTTGCCCATGAGATCCCGGGTGTGATTTCACCTTAGTTGTTGGTAATGCCGCCGGTTAGGGAGATAGAGATTGCGTTGGACGTGGTTCGGGGAACCGCGCCACCCTCGACAGCACCTCATTGGATATCGCCTGTAGAGCTGAGAGAGCTGATGGCGCAGTTGCAGGATCTGATGGATCGAGGGGTCTGTTTGACCTAGTGCCACGCCGTTGGTATACGGTGGTGAGGCCACGTCGTTGATACACGAATGTGAGGGTCCTTTTATGGTTCGAGTGTAGACAGGTCCGGGTGGTATCTAGGCCTTTTGATGGAGTTATACTCCGGCAATTAGTGTATGATGCGAGTACCTACTTGGAATTAGGCAGCCGGGGACTTCGCCTAGATGGCGTTCAGGACACGGTAGGGGCATTATGAGCTTATAGTGAGGCCCAATGGAATGACGAATGCCCTGTCGACTTCAAGACCTGAGGAATTGTATGTCCCAGTTGTACTTGGACGGATGGGAGTGGTGTTTCCGAGGATATTTTGATTTACTCCCGAGCGACTTGGAGCACGAGGAGCACTTGTGGATGTGATACCATGCCTGTGTGGATGAAGCTCGTATGCCAAGTATTGAGGTACGAGTTTTAGCCAAGTGATGCCTACTGGGTAACCTTATTATACCAATTGGAGTGGTGGTGGAATCCGACCAAATGGATGTATTCGAGTCGTGGCTGAGCCAATATTATCCTTGAGGGCGACGCTTCTTAGACTTGGCAGTGCCGGGGAGATCATGCCCAATGCGCTAAGAGACTGATGCCAGCGCAATGCTAGTGTTTCAGATTGGAGATGGATGTGGTGTTTTAGTGATCTCCCATGTGGCTGTAGAGGTACCGTGGGTTGATTTCGGTCCACACATGCATGAGTTCCAACCCTATGCGAGTATTTTGGAAGGACGAACCGCTGTTTGTAGGCAGCTTGGATCCCACAGTTGAGAATGTCTGTACGCCTATTATTTCTAGTTATGATTGATATACCTGGGCGTAGGCCATGCCTTTTGGCTATCAGTTCTGGCTACTCAGCATTCCTGTTCTATGGATATGATAGATGAGAGTTTAGCTTCAGTTACAGTTTCTACCTTACGCACCAGTGGAGACTACAGTTTTCAGCAACTTGAGTGGATTTACGCGGATTATCGTTGAGGGTTCGGACTTTTGACCGCGAGTTTGGGCATCAGTATTATGATCGCCTTCGAGCCAGCTCTCAGTCCCGTTCACCGACAGTTTGGCCACCGTCAGGGTGGTCTTTATTAGTTGAGTGATCGACCTTCGACCCGTGGGTCCGTTGGGGGTTATGATAGCATGTTGAGTGACCAACAGTGGCATGAGATTGTATCTCTAGAGGATCCTTTTGAGGTTAGCCGCGGTTGATTAGTCCACTCGGTGTTTGGACCGGGAAGTGACGACGGTGAAGACCCAGCTTACTGGATTCTTGTTCCTTATTGGATGAATGTGTGGTTGTGTTTCGGGTGGCCTTGGTTGAGTTGACACAGGATGTGGTTTGGTGCATGTTGCACTAGTGGTTATTTTCCGTTTCCCCAGCCTTTTAGTGGAGCTCCTATGGTATTTCATGTCTAAGCTAAGGAGTGATGTTTTTGGATCCTCGCCGTGATGGACTTGCCCCTTTGAGATCTATGAGTGTTTGGAGTGCGAGGGACGCCCGTTGCAAATTCTGGCTCATGAGGATGAGGGAATTGCACAATCGGCCTATGCCGCACCGAATGTTGCGTCGTTGTTGTTGAGGAGTAATCACGGGGGAGTGAGTGATGACTTAGGAGCTGGAGATGATGAAGTTGAGTACTTACCCTTGGTGTTTGTGACTCCTGGTGGAATTGAGTTAGTTTCGAGGACAAACTGTCACGTCCCGGGGGTTTCATTCAGCGAAAAAGAAAAGAGTTACTTGTTTGGCGTGTAATTTTTTTGAAGTTCGGTCTTCCCCGGCGCGTGCCCAGACCCGCCGCATATACAGATTTACTCGACAAACGGGCAGAGTCTCTCGTATATGCACGGCGTCGCGGCTAGTATAACAGTAAACACAAGCATTCATTCAATCACAACAGTTCGGGACATAACGATGCAGAATAGGAATAATGCACTGAGGCCGGTAAAGTGAAAATAAAATCACAGTTTGAAAGCAGGTCCACACGACCAGAGGTTTTGAAACTAGTTTGGAAAAGCATAAATCCACAGGTTTGGGAAAACGGGTCCACACGACCAAGGTTTTGAAAATAGTTTGGAAAAAGAATAAATCCACAGGGTTTGGAAAACGGGTCCACACGACCCAAGGTTTGAAAATAGTTTTCACAATTCTTGTTTTTCTTGTTTTTTTGCTTGAAAAAACGGAACGACCGGAGATAGTAAAAAGACCAAACATTTCATATCCAGAGTAAAAGCATCAACATCCACACCGAACCCCCGAGGGTATCGAGAACAACCCAGTAGCTACAGTACCAAATGAAATGCCAGGAAAGTAAAGGAGATACGGACTAGGGCTCACCACGGCCCGACTACTCCCGCTCGGCCTCACCGCTCGTCTACCTCTCACCCTGGAGTAACCGTCACGGAGTGGGGAGTCAGCGACACAATGATAATAATAATAAGCAGGAAGGAAAAATACCAAACCCAACTGTAAGACTATCCGGAAGCAAACCACTCTGCTCAAAGGGAAAGGTAACACGCGAAAACCTGTATGTCACGCCCCGGGGGTTCGAATCGCGGGAAGAGGAGCACCGATGCCCCTGATTCAGCAATATATTTTTTTTGTAAAACATTACTCCCCGGCGCGTGCACAGACCCGGCATACACAAATTCGCTCTGCAAATGAGCAGAGGCCCTTTGTATATGCACGGCGTCTCAACTACAAAGTGTCTCACAAGGCGTAGTACATACAATCTCTAACCACATCAGTTGGGGTCTCGTACAATACACCAAACAATTCACGTGACATTCTAGCATTCACTTAGAGCATAGAGGCCGGTGTTTTGAAAGGAAATAATCACAAGGTTTTGAAAGCGGCATCCACACGATGCCCTCGTTTGTGAAAACAGTTCGTAAACACATAAATCCCACAAGGTTTATAAAGCTTGGTGCCCACACGACACCCACGTTTTAAAAATAGTTTTCGCAAACGGTTTTCTTTGTTTTTCATCGTTCAAAACGGCCAAGTAAGAGAGAACGTAGTATTCATTAAATTATTCAAAAAGAAAGGAAAGAAAAGGGCAACATCCACTTCGACCCACGGGGGTGTCGCAATCCACAACTAGCTACCATGAATAATAAAGAAAAGGGAAAGAAGAGTCACTGTATCTGAAGTCACCCATAAATCAGATCAGCACCCTAACGTCCTCACCGGCGCCCTAGCACTCGCGCTGGACGAACCTGTCACGAAGTGGGAAGTCAGTGACTAGAAATAGCATGATAAGCGTAGTAAACAAAGATAAGGCAAACCAAAACCACGGAGCAACTATCCCTCCCATGCACCTTCCACCTTAACCACACCCTGTATCATTACGACATCGGGCACCTTCCCCGATGCCCACCGCCGAGCACCTGCCTCACAAAGCAACATCGAGCACCTTCCCGATGCCCACCGCCGAGCACCTGCCTCGGCCGCCGAGCACCGCCTCGACGTCACCGCTCACACCCCCACCCATGGGGGCCCCCATTCCTAACGCCACCTCCGCGTGGGGTACACGGGTCAACGTACCACTTTTCCGGAAAAGCACACCCTTGCGGTGGCCAAACGCGGGTGTGCGTGTAGCAATTGAGCCCCAGATTGACATTGAGTATCATAACATAACATAACAGGGTTAGT
This sequence comes from Tillandsia leiboldiana, assembly GCA_029204045.2. Taxonomy (NCBI): domain Eukaryota; kingdom Viridiplantae; phylum Streptophyta; class Magnoliopsida; order Poales; family Bromeliaceae; genus Tillandsia; species Tillandsia leiboldiana. Next base: position 12,601 of record JAQNDB010005829.1, on the reverse strand, counting down.
GCATAACAGAAGGAGACTGACAATTCCACCTTGCCCCAACATGCTATTTCTAACAGTTAAACCCCATTCCCGAAACCCCCCGGGAACGTACCAACCTTGTGTGCGTCGTCTGCGTTCGTCCAGTCCGCGTCTGTGCTCCAGTCGCCCCACAGCGCCCCGCACTCCTGAAGAACATAGGCAAATCGAGACTTAGAAGTCCGAAACTTACAACGACTCCCTACAGCGGTGGGCGGAGTTCTCGCACGGCACCGGCCCGTGCGACGAACACCCTGCCAGGGCGCAGCCCCGGCGGCACCCAGCCCGCGCGGCGCCCCTCCTGCGGCGCCCGCGCGGGCCGAGGGCGCCGCGCTGGTGCGCGGCCCGCGGTGAGGGCGACCCGCGCGGACCAGCCCGCGCGGGCGCCCCTCCTGCGGGCGGCCCCGCGCGGCGAGCGCCGCGCGGGCGCGCTGCCCGCGGTGCGGGGCGACCCCGCGCGGCACCAGCCCGCGCGGCGCCCCTCCTGCGGGCGGCCCCGCGCGGGCGAGCGGCGCCGCGTGGGCGCGCTGCCCCGCGGTGCGGGGCGGCGACCCGCGCGGCACCAGCCCGCGCGGGCGCCCCTCCTGCGGGCGGCCCGCGCGGCGAGTGCCGCGCGGGCGCGCTGCCCGCGGTGCGGGGCGGCCCCGCGCGGCACCAGCCCGCGCGGGGCGCCCCTCCTGCGGGCGGCCCCGCGCGGCCCGAGCGCGCGCGGGCGCGCGGCCCGGGTGCGGGGCGGCCCCGCGCGGCCGAGCGCGGCGCCGGGCGCGCGGCCCGCGGTGCGGGGCGGCCCCGCGCGGCACCAGCCCGCGCGGGCGCCCCCCTCCTGCGGCGGCCGCGCGCGCGGCGCCGCGCGGGCGCGCGGCCCGCGGTGCGGGGCGGCCCGCGCGGCCAGCCGCGCGGGCGCCCCCTCCTGCGGCGGCCCCGCGCGGCCGAGCGCGCGCGGCGCGTGCGCGGCCCGCGGTGCGGGGCGGCCCCGCGCGGCACCAGCCCGCGCGGGCGCCCCTCCTGCGGGCGGCCCCGGCGCCGCCGAGCGCCGCGCGGGCGCGCGCGGCCCGCGGTGCGCGACGGCGCCGGGCCTCCTCCTCCTCGTGACCAACAAAAGAAAGAAAGGGGAGATTCCCCGAACGAAACGCGTCCGACTCACCTTGATGTGCGAAAGAGGAGGAAGAGAGGGATCGTCCGCTTGCCTCCACCGGTCCACCCTTGCGGTGTGCTTGGTTTCTCTTTGCCGGCGGCTACGAGGGAGGAAGAAAAAGAAAAGAGGCGGCCACCAAAAGAAAAATAAGAGGAACCCTAATCCTCTTTCCCTCACGGCTACATATATATACTAAGAGAATTAGGGTTTACCTTAAAAGGTGTGCGGCTGCCAACACGGATCCCGAGGCGTCTAAGGGGGACCCCAACTTCGAGAATTAATTTGGTCAGACCGGAGTCGGAAAAATAAACCGATCGCGCCCACGGCGCTCCGTCCGCGAGCTCTACCGCCTAAAATTATTTGCGGGCCCCGACGGTCTGTCCGGAAAAATGCCAAAAAAGAGGCCCCGGTCAGGCATTACAAGAAGAGGGTGACCAGAAGGGTTAAGGAAAAGCCGGGTCTTACACCACTTACCGCCTAAAAACAAGTTTCGTCCCCGAAACTTAATCTTCCCCAGCGGCGAACAGGTCCGGGTAGCACTCCCTCATCTTTGACTCGGTTCCCAAGTTGCCTCACGCTCTTCTTGATTGCTCCAAAGCACCTTTACGTAGGGAATCGTCCGACTACGCAGCTTTTTGTCCTCCCGGGCTAGGATCCGCACTGGTACTTCCGCGAAACTTAGATCCTCCTTGAGTTCAATCGCGGAGGCGTCAAGCACTCGCGATGGGTCGGGGAGGTATTTCCGAAGCATGGATACGTGGAACACATCATGAACGCGGTCAAGGTTCGGCGGTAGGGCGAGGCGGTAGGCTACCGGGCCGATGCGCTCCAGAATCTCAAACGGCCCTATGTACCGCGGGCTCAGCTTGCCCCTCAACCCAAACCGCTTCACCCCTTCGACGGCGACACCCCGCAGTAACACGTGCTCTCCCACCTGGAATTCCAAGTCGCGACGTCTCTGGTCCGCGTAACTCTTTTGCCGGCTCTGGGCGGTCGCCAAACGTCGCCTGATGAGGCGCACCCTTTCCTCTGTCTCGGCCACTAGGTCCGGCCCCAAAAACTTTTCTCTCCCCAGATCGTCCCAGCAGATCGGGGATCTACAGCGTCTGTGCCGTACAACGCTTCGTACGGCGCCATCTTAATGCTCGCTTGGTAGCTGTTGTTATAAGCGAACTCTGCAAGGGGTAGGTAGCGCGACCATCCGTCTCCCAAATCCAGCACGCACGCCCGAAGCATGTCCTCGAGTATCTGGATCACCCGCTCGGATTGCCCGTCCGTCTGGGGGTGAAAGGCTGAGCTGAAGTGTAACTTGGTCCCCAAGGCTCGTTGTAGACTCTTCCAAAGTTCGAAACGAACCTCGTGTCCCTGTCCGAGGTGATCGTCGTTGGCACCCCGTGCAGCCTTACAATCTCGCTGAGGTAGACCTGTGCCAGCCGGTCACGTGTCCAGGTCGGTGGATGGGTAGGAAGTGAGCTGACTTCGTTAGCCGATCCACGACAACCCAGATAGCGTCGTGTCCCTGTTGCGAACGGGGGAATCCGGTGACGAAGTCCATTGTGACTTGCTCCCACTTCCATTCGGGCACGGGTAGAGGTTGCAATTTCCCCGCCGGCCTGATGCTCGGCTTTCACCTGTTGGCAAATCAAACAGTGAGCCACGAACAGCGTCACATCTCCCTTCAATCTTGGCCACCAGAAGGTCTGTCGGATATCCCGGTACATCTTGGTGCCTCCAGGGTGCGCCACGTAGGGGGCGCAATGTGCTTCAGTCAGGATTTCTTTCTTTAGATCCGGCAGATCGGGCACGCAGATCCGCCCTCGGAACCGAAGGGTGCCGTCCGTTCCCACTGCAAAGTCTCCTTCTTGCTCCGGTGAAATCCTATCTCGTTCCAGCTGTAGCTGCGGATCCGCACCTTGGCCTTCCCGAATCCTCTCCAATAGGGCGGCGCGACTGTTAGGGTCAACAGTCGCTCAACCGTCCCTGCTGGTACCACTTTCAACCTCAATCGTGAAAATTCCGCGATCAAGTCGTTCTGCTGCGTGATCGCGCCCGCCGAAGTTCCTCTGCTTGTCCCTTTCGGCTTAGAGCGTCGGCTACCACATTTGCTTTCCCCGGGTGGTACTGGATGGTTAAGTCGTAGTCCTTCAGTAGCTCCAACCACCTCCTCTGCCGTGTAGGTTAAGCTCCTTCTGGGTGAAAAGGTACTTAAGGCTTTGGTGGTCCGAGAACACGTTGCAATGCACACGTAGAGGTAGTGCCTCCACAGTTTCAGAACGAAGACCACTGCGGCAAGCTCCAGTCATGGATCGGGTAGTTCTGTTCGTAATCCTTGAGTTGTCTTGAAGCATAGGCAATGACTCTTCCTTGCTGCATTAGTACTCCTCCCAGTCCTATTCGCGATGCATCGCAGTAGACTTCGTAGTCTTCTCCAGGGTTGGTAAGGCAGCACAGGCGCTCTTGTAACCGTTTCTTAAGTTCTTCAAAGCTCTCTTGGCATTGGACCGTCCATATGAACTTTACTCCTTTCCGGGGTTAGGCGGTTCAGAGGGGTCGCAATCTTCGAGAAACCTCCACGAAACGTCTGTAGTATCCCGCAAGGCCCAAGAAGCTGCGCACCTCTGTCACTGTGGTCGGGGGGCCAGTCGGTCACCGACTCCACCTTCTTGGGATCCACTGCGACTCCTGCTGCTGGAAATGATATGCCCTAGAAACCCCACTTCGCGAAGCCAGAATTCGCATTTCTTAAGTTTTGCGAACAGCTCCTGCTCCCTAAGGGTCTGTAGAACAATTCGAAGGTGCTCCTCGTGCTTCTCATCGGTGGTGGAGTAAATCAGGATGTCGTCGATGAAGACCACAACGAACTGATCCAGGAAGGGTCTGAAAAACTCGGTTCATCATGTCCATGAACACCGCTGGGGCATTGGTAAGCCCGAACGGCATTACTGTGAACTCGTAATGGCCATACCGAGTCCGGAATGCCGTCTTCGGAATATCCTCGTCTCGAACTCTGAGCTGGTGGTAGCCCGACTGCAGGTCGATTTTTGAAAAGACAGTTGCACCCCGAGCTGGTCAAAGAGGTCAAATCCTAGTAAGGGGTACTTGTTTTTCACTGTGACTTTGTTGATTTCCCGGTAGTCGATGCACAACCGCAAGCTCCCGTCTTTCTTTCGTACAAAGAGTACAGGTGCGCCCCAAGGGGACACACTCGGTCGGATAAACCCCTTGTCCAAGAAGGTCCTCTAGCTGCGCCTTAAGTTCCTTCAGCTCCGCGAAGGCCATCCTGTAGGGGGCCTTCGTGATTGGTCGAGTGCCGGGTGGAAGCAAATGGGAAAGACAACTTCTCGCTCGGGGGGTAATCCGGTAGTTCGGCCGGAAAAACATCTGGGAAGTCCCTCACCACAGGGATGTCGGGGAGTGCCGGTGGGGATCCGGCGGCCAGGGCCACCGACACCAAGTAGGCCATACACCCGCCCTCTACCAGCTTCCTGGCTCGGGATGCAGGAATCATGGAAGAAAAGGAAACGCTCTTGCAAGCCAAGTACACGTTCTCCGGAAAATCGGGGTACATCAGTCGTACCTCGCGCTTCTCGCAGTCTATGACCGCAAGGTACCACGTGAGCCAATCCATTCCGAGCACTACATCATACTCTTTCATGGAATGACTACCAGATCCCAGGGGCACGGAAGCCTTCCCATCCATATAGGGCAGGAAGGCACCATGTTGCGTGCCTCCAAGGATCCCGCGGTGTGTACGGTCATCAAACTGGGTAAGGGTCTCAACTCAAAATCATGGGTCAGTGCGAAGTCTCGGGACATAAACGAGAGGGTCGCTCCGGTGTCAAAAAGGGTTCTAGCGCGATAAAAAGAAGCAAGAGTGATACCTGCGACGACGTGCTCAGACGGGTGCGTCTCCTGCTGACCCATCGAATAGACGCGGCCTCCCGAAGGCGGTGGCTTTTCCTACAGATCGGGGTGCTGGCGGTCTGGGGGCTGACGTCATTGGCGCTTCCCCCGCCCTGCGTGCTGGGGGTGAAGGCACGGAGGCTGCTGAAGATGTGGTGCCTTGGTTCAGGGACAGTTGAAACGGAAGTGTCCCTGCTTGCCACATCGGAAACAATGGTCCTGTCTCTTGGAGCAATCCATCACTCGGTGCGCCCCGCGCAGATCACGCATGAGCGGTCCTCCGGGCGTTGTCCTCTCTCCCGGCGCTCCCCTGGTCCTTGCTGGGGCCTCCACCGCTTAGGGGGCCGATTCCCGTGGAGGAGCCCCCTCCCCCTGAAGCCGTCTGGGTCCGCTTCCTGTCGTCTTGCTGGTGGGAGCCTTCCCTTCGGGCGCGCGTGACGGCAAAGCCTCGCTCCACGATGGGGCTCGGTCGACCACCTTCTGAAAGGTATGCAGATCCGCCGCGTCCACCACTTGGAAAATGTCAGTCCTCAATCCATCCACAAACAGTTGTGCCTTATGGATTCGTCCCGAATGACGAACGGGACACAGTTCGCCAGTCTCACGAACTCCCTCTGGTACTCCATTACTGTTTTGGTTCCCTGCCTGTTGTGGTTAGGTCGTCCTCCAGTTGTTCTTCACGCTGTTGGTAAAGAACGCCCCGAATAGCTGCTGTTTAAAGGTAGTCCATGACGGAAGGGTAGCGCCGACGCAGAGTCGGGGCGTACGGTCTTCCACCAAATGCGGGCGTTCCCCTCGAGCAAGTGGGCGGCCAGGGGGACCCGCTCATGGTCTTCCATCAATAGGTCCTCGAATAATTTCTCCATCGTATCACCCATTTCTCCACAACCCAGGGGTCCGTCGTGTCCCCCTCGAACGTTGGCGGATCGTATTTCTTGAAGTCGCCAGGTTGGCGCGAACACGGTCTCGCTCGTTTGGTAGGTTCGCCCCCTCCTTCGCGACGTTGGCGGTCGCGGCGGGAGTGGGTCACTAACACTACGTCACACTCGGAGCAATTCGACGATTGGTGTCGCCGCGGCCTGCCGTTTGCCGTCGAAGGGGCCACCTCTGGGGCGAGGCCCGGGTGGGGGCAGCCCTCCCCGGTCTCATCACCGGTGCAGCTGCCCCGGGAGAGGGCCCGGGGCAACCTCTGCCGTCGCAGCGGCCTGCTGTTGCTGCGTCAGTTGGCGACCGCGGTCGTTCAGGGCTGCCAACTGTTCCGCCATCTCTTGTAGCTGCTGCCTTAGGAGCTGATTCTCCGCAGTCATCGCTTCCGCTGCGTCCGCCCCCGTGTCCTCGGCTGTGGATAGTCCTGGCCATGATCTGAACATTTGCACGAACCAGTTACTCCTAGTTTAAATAGACGGCACGCCACTAGTGCTGGCACTAGAGGGAGAAAAGAAAAGAACACTAATTCCCTCCCCCCTTTTTCCCCCAACGAGCACTCGCGTTTTATTTATCCCGTGTTCACTTTATTACTCAGTAGCCAGAGTATTGCGCCCGTGGATGTTAGGCCCCGACTGTTGTGGTTAAAGTTTACCTCTCTGATACCATCTTAATCTGTCACGCCCCGGGGTTCGAATCGCGCGGAAGAGGAGCCACCGATGCCCTGATTCAGCCATATATTTTTTTTGTTAAAACATTACTCCCCGGCGCGTGCACAGACCCGCCGCATACACAAATTCGCTCTGCAAATGAGCAGAGGCCCCTTTGTATATGCACGGGTCTCAACTACAAAGTGTCTCACAAGGCGTAGTACATACAATCTCTAACCACATCAGTTGGGGTCTCGTACACATACAACCAAACAATTCACGTGACATTCTAGCATTCACTTAGAGCATAGAGGCCGGGTTTTGAAAGGATAATAATCACAAGGTTTTGAAAGCGGCATCCACACGATGCCCTCGTTTGTGAAAACAGTTCGTAAACACATAAATCCCACAAGTTTATAAAGCTTGGTGCCCACACGACACCCACGTTTTAAAATAGTTTTCGCAAACGGTTTTCTTTGTTTTTCATCGTTCAAAACGGCCAAGTAAGAGAGAACGTAGTATTCATTCAATTATTCAAAAAGAAAGGAAGAAAAGGGCAACATCCACTTCGACCCCACGGGGTGTCGCAATCCACACTAGCTACCATGAATAATAAAAGAAAAGGGAAAGAAGAGTCACTGTATCTGAAGTCACCCATAAATCAGATCAGCACCCTAACGTCCTCACCGGCGCCCTAGCACTCGCCCCTGGACGAACCTGTCACGAAGTGGGAAGTCAGTGACTAGAAATAGCATGATAAGCGTAGTAAACAAAGATAAGGCAAACCACAAACACCGGAGCAACTATCCCTCCCATGCACCTTCCACCTTAACCACACCCTGTATCATTACGACATCGGGCACCTTCCCCGATGCCCACCGCCGAGCACTGCCTCACAAAGCAACATCGGGCACCTTCCCCGATGCCCACCGCCGAGCACCTGCCTCGGCGCCGCCGAGCAGCACTCTGCCTCGACGTCACGCTCACACCCCCACCCATGGGGGCCCCATTCCTAACGCCACCTCCGCGTGGGGTACACGGGTCAACGTACACTTTTCCGGAAAAGCACACCCTTGCGGTGGCCAAACCGCGGGTGTGCGTGTAGCAAATTTGAGCCCAGATTGACATTGAGTATCATAACATAACATAACAGGGTTAGTGCATAAACAGAAGGAGACTGACAATTCCACCTTGCCCCAACATGCTATTTCTAACAGTTAAACCCCATTCCCGAAACCCCCGGGAACGTACCCACCTTGTGTGTCGTCGTCCTGCGTTCGTCCAGTCCGCGTCTGTGCTCCAGTCGCCCACAGCGCCCCGCACTCCTGAAGGAACATAGGCAAATCGAGACTTAGAAGTCCGAAACTTACAACGACTCCCTACAGCGTGCGGCGGAGTTCTTCGCACGGCACGGCCCGTGCGACGAACACCCTGCCAGGGCGCAGCCCCGCGCGGCACCAGCCCGCGCGGCGCCCCTCCTGCGGCGGCCCCGCGCGGCCGAGCGCCGCGCGGGCGCGCGGCCCGCGGTGCGGGGCGACCCCGGCGCGGCACCAGCCCGCGCGGGCGCCCCTCCTGCGGGCGGCCCCGCGCGGCCGAGCGCCGCGCGGGCGCGCTGCCCGCGGTGCGGGGCGACCCCGCGCGGCACCAGCCCGCGAGGCGCCCCTCCTGCGTGCGGCCCGCGCGGCCGAGCGCCGCGTGGGCGCGCTGCCCGCGGTGCGGGGCGACCGCGCGGCACCAGCCCGCGCGGGCGCCCCTCCTGCGGGCGGCCCCGCGCGCCGAGGGCCGCGCGGGGCGCGCTGCCCGCGGTGCGGGGCGGCCCCCGCGGCACCAGCCCGCGCGGGCGCCCCTCCTGCGGGCGGCCCCGCGCGGGCCCGAGCGCCGCGCGGCACCAGCCCGCGCGGGGCGCCCCCCTCCTGCGGCGGCCCGCGCGGTCCGAGCGCCGCCGGCGGGCGCGCGGCCCGCGGTGCGGGGCGGCCGCGCGGCACCAGCCCGCGCGGGCGCCCCCTCCTGCGGGCGGCCCTCCGCGCGGCCGCCAGCGCCGGCGGGGGTGCGCGGCCGCGGTGCGGGGCGGCCCGCGCGGCACCAGCCCGCCCGCGGGGCGCCCCCTCCTGCGGGCGGGCCCGCGCGCCGAGCGCGCGCGGTCGCGCGCGGCCCGCGGTGCGCGACGGCGCCGGGCCTCTCCCTCCTCGTGACCAACAAAAGAAAGAAAGAGGGAGATTCCCCCGAACGAAACGCGTCCGACTCACCTTGATGTGCGAAAGAGGAGGAAGAGAGGGATCGTCCGCTGCCTCCACCGGTCCACCCTTGCGGTTGTGCTTGGTTTCTCTTTGCCGGCGGCTACGAGGGAGGAAGAAAAAGAAAAGAGGCGGCCACAAAAGAAAAATAAGAGGAACCCTAATCCTCTTTCCCTCACGGCTACATATATATACTAAGAGAATTAGTTTACCTAAAAGGTGTGCGGCTGCCAACAGGATCCCGAGGCGTCTAAGGGGGACACCCCAACTTCGCGAATTAATTCTGGTCAGCCGGGAGTCGGAAAAAAATAAAACGATCGCGCCCACGCGCTCCGTTCCGCGAGCTCTACCGCCTAAAATTATTTGCGGGCCCCGACGGTCTGTCCGGAAAAATGCCAAAAATGAGGCCCCACGGTCAGGCATTACAAGAAGAGGGTGACAGAAGGGTTAAGGAAAAGCCGGGTCTTACACTGTAAACACCGATAATACCTGTAACACCTGTAACACTGAAATACCTATAAACCTGTAACACCTGCACACCTGACCTGTCGGGCACTACCCGACGGATCGAACCGCTCACACCTTGGAGCACCTGAACTCGTCGGGCACCCACCCGACGGATCGCAACGCACACCTGATGCCTCAAACCCCACACTACGGGGGCCCCCACTACGTCACCTCGTGGGTCTACGGGTCAGAGACGCTTTTCCGGAAAAGAGCACCTTTGCGGTGGCCAGACCGCGGGGGTGGTGTCGCAACCCTCGAGCATAGTAACAAAGATACAGGGTAATATCGCAAATCATAGTGACCGTCAGCATTAGTACCGACAACATGCAGGTGAATATCCTTCCAACAATACCAAACTCTATGCTAAGTCTCAAAGAAAACCACCTTTTCGTGGTCGCGCTCCTGGTCCACGCTAGGTTATTGCGCGTCACGGTGTGCCTGCCGGACCGACACGAAACTGCGTACAGGAGTCAGTAACTCAAACTCTGAAGATAAAGGACGGCGGAAACCGACCCTTCGGTTGGTCGCGGGGCACGCCCCGCTGATCCGGCGAAGACGGCGACGTTCTCGGGCGAGGCCCAAAAACACGGACGGCCCAAGCTCCCACGGAAACCGGCCCCGTGCGGCCGTTCGGTTGCGCCGCCCGCTATGGAGGTGCGCGCACGCATGGCCCGTGCGGGCCGCGCGGGCCGCGCGCGCATGAGGGTGATGCCGCGTGCCCGGGGTGCAACGCCGCGCCCGGCCCCCCCCGCGCGGGCTATGCGGCCGCGCCGCCGCATATGCGCGGGTACGCGCGCACCGGCCCCGCGCGGGCTGCGCGGGCGCGCCGCGCATGCGGGCGCCCCGCCGCAGCGGGTTCGCACGCGGCCCTGCCCGCGCGGGCCGCGCGCGGGCGCGCCGCCCACATGCGCGGCTCCGCGCGCGCCGAATTCGGCGAAATCGTCTCCTCCCCCCTCCCGTTTGCTATAAACAAGAATTCAAGAACTCAAGAAAACACAAAAACCACGCTTACCTCGGTTTCGTCGGCTAAGGTTGGTCGAGGGGAGGATCGTTCCGTTCTTGCGTGCCGGTTTTCGAAGGGTGTGCCGTCGTTCTACCCTCTCTCGGTCGCGCGCTTGGTTCTACACTGCGCGATCGGTGGGAAGGAAGTAGGTTGGGGGAGGCGGTTCCCGTCCGCGTCGGGGGTAGCGTACGCCTAGGCTGAGAGGAGTTGGGAATTAAGTCGAACCTGTTCCCCAAAACGCGAGTTAAACCGAGCGGTCCAAATGAGAAATGGGGATGAACCCAACACCAAATCAAAAGGATTAACAGGGGGGTGTGAACCAGGGTCGGTTCGCCTTGAAAACCGTGTTGATCGCTGAAACGATAGCAGCCTTCCGGAATTTATATGGGAGATTCGAAGTCGGAATCCAAAAACAGATTCAACGCCGCAGATCTCCGTTTCGCGAGCTTTATTGTCTAAAAATACCCCCCGCGAGCAACCGACGGTTGCCCGGAAACAAAGAAATATTAGCTCACCCTCGGACCCCGAAGCGAAAAAGCGGTGTACAGAAAACAAAAAGAACCCAAGATTAAAAATCCTAAAGAATTTTAAACCAGCGGCTACTTACCCACTCACCTCTAAAAACGAGTTTCGTCCCGAAACTCAATCCTGGTTTGCGGTGATGAAAAGGATTGGGGTAGCCTCCCTCATCTTTGCATCCAGCTCCCACGTCGCTCCCGTCCTCGTGGTTGCTCCAGAGCACTTTCACGTAGGGGATGCTCGGTTCGCAGTGTTGCTCTCCATTGCTAGGATTCGCACGGGGTTTCTCGAAGCTTAGGTCTCCTTCAGTGCGAGTTCGAGACGTCAGAACATGCGATGGGGCGGGAGGGTATTTCTTGAGCATCGAAACGTGGAACACGTCGGGGGACCGGTTGAGGTTCGGATGGGTAGGGCAAGGCGGTACCGCCACGGGCCAATGAGCTCCAGGATCTCGAACGGCCCCACAAACAGGGGCTCAGCTTGCCCTTCAACACGAACCGCTTGATTCCTCTGGACGGCGAAGACCCGCAAAAAACACGGTCTCCACCTGAAACTCTAGGCGCGGCGTCTTCGTCCGCGTAGCTCGTTTGTCGGATTCTGGTAGCGGCGTCAGTAAACGCTGTATGATGAGGCGCACTTTCTCTTCGGTCTCTTCCACCAAGTCCCGGTCGCCAAGAACTTACGTTCTCCAAGTAGTCACTAAAGTCAGGGATCGGCAGCGCCTCCGTAATAAGGCTTCGTAGGGTGCCATCTGGCGCTGGCCGGTAGATGTTGTTGTAGGCGGAATTCTTCGAGGGGGCAGGTAGCGCGCCACCCGCCACCCAGTCAAGTACACAGGCTCGAAGCAGGTCCTCGAGGAGTATGGATCACTCGCTCTGATTGTCCGTCCGTATGGGGGTGGAAGGCCTGTGCTGAACTGTAGTTGGTCCCCAAGGACGCTGAGACTCTGCCAAAATTTCGAGACAAAGCGCGTGTCTCTATCCGAGGAATACGATGCGGGCACTACATGCAGTCTCCGAGTCTCGCGATTGTAGACTTGAGCCAACCGCTCTGGGTCCAGGTTGTGTGACTGGGGCAGGAAGTGTGCTGACTTGGTTAACCGGTCCACTATGACCAAATAGTGTCGTGGCCTGGTTGTGAGCGTGGAAACCTATGACGAAATCCATGGTGACCTGATCCCACTTCCACTCTGGCACGGGTAAGGGCTGTAACTTTCCGCGGGGCGTGATGCTCACCTTGATCTGTTGACATACCAGGCAGGTGAGAGCTAATGTCGTGTCACATCCACTTTCAGCTTGGGCCACCAGAAGTCTGCTTGAGGTCCCGGTACTCTATCGGCCCCAGGGTGCCGAGCATAAGGGGTGCGGTGTGCTTCTGCCAGAATTTCCCTTTTAATTCCGACGAATCGGCACGCAAATCCGCACGTGGAACCGTTATGGTGCGTCGCCTTCCACTAAAAAATCGTTTCCCTGGTGTGAGATCTATCTCGAACGAGCTGTAAGTGAGGGTCGGTCTGTTGTCATTCTCGGAATTTCTCGAACAGGTCGGCTTGACCACCAAAGCAAGAAGTTGCGCAACTGTGCCGTGTAATATCCTGGTTTTAAATACGTGGTGCCGTTCTTGGGACCACTTTTGGGTTCTCGACTTCGCGCTTCGTTTCGGAGGTGGGAGGGGGGGGGGGGACTAATAATTCTTGTTTCTGGACAGATCG
>JAQNDB010005828.1:0-18175 GCA_029204045.2 Tillandsia leiboldiana | reverse complement strand
TGGTGACCAAGAAATGGCCACAAATCAGCGAAAATACTTGTAACACATTTCAAATGTAATTAAAGTGAGTTGGAAGCCTTTCGAAGTCGCAACGCAAAAGCCGTTGCATGTCGAAATGTGAGTTGTAGTTGAGAATATGAAGCTTCAATTGGGAAGCTCAGGTCTGTTTGGCAATTTTCGCGAAATGGCCCGAAACTCAGGCAAAAATACTTGTAACACATTCCAAATGTGCTTACAAGTGCAGGTTAGAAGCGCGTTTGAATCAACGCCAAAGACATGAAGTTTGTCCGGAAAAGGGATTGTGGTTGAAAAAGCGAAAGCCTCAAGTTTGCCAAAAATTTGGGACCGAGTTCGCCGAGTTCGCAAATGTGCGGAAACTCGGCGGGAAGATGGTAACACCGTTTTAAATAGGATTTCAGTCGAGCTCGGTGCGTTTCGGGCTGACGCGCAAGGGCATCGGGTCGAAAAAGTGACTTGAACCCCAAGGACTTAGCAAAAAAAAATGAGATTTCTGAAATTGTGATCCAAGCTTTTTCGGGCTCTCTTTCGAGGGCTTAGAGTGGCCCCACAAATTTAAAAGAAGAATCGTGGGGTATCTCACACAAAAGTTTTCTGAGTAAAAGGGGTGAAAAACCTAGGCCTGAGCGATTAAGGAAAAAAATTGGAGAACGCGCGAAGAAAAATGCTTCGTGAATTCTGAAACTGCGTTTTTGACAGTGCAGTTGGTCGCGAAGCTTTTTCCGGGGCTCTCTTTTCGAGGCTTAGAGTAGTCCAAAATTTAAACAAAATCGTGGAAAAGTTAAGAAAAATTGTAGAATAAAGGGAAAAAGAAAAAATTTATTTTCGATCTCCCAGCTGACGCAAAGCGCCAGTGAAAAGAGGGTACTCAAATTTGCTCACTGCAGGAAAACTGCAGCATTTTTAAAGGGTATTTGAGTAAAATTGGGGTTAAGTTGGGGGCTTTTTGGTAAAATCACACCTTTCCCCCACCTACCCCTGCAGAGAGTAAATGCTCTTCTCTCTCTCTCTCCTCTTTTGAAAACCTCACTCCTCTCTCCCTCTTTTCTTGCTTGGAGCAGGAAACGCAAGAAGAAGAAAAGAAGAAGAAAAAGAAGAAAGAAGAAGAAGAAGAAAGAAGAAGAAGATGATGAAGGAAGTGTATCTTCCTCCCTCCCTCTCAGTTTTTTTGTAAAAGGTGCATGTTTTTCTCTCTCTCTCTCTCTCTCTCTCTCATTTCCTTCTATTATATTTGGAGAGAGGCGGGAACAAAGAGAAAAAAAAATGGAGATGAGAGTGATGGCAGGGGAGGCTGCGCCTTGCTGCTGCCAACAGCAGCTGCACTAGCTTGCATCTGCTGCCAGCAGCAGCGCAAGCCCTGCTGCTGCGCGGCTGCTGGCTGCTGTGGGCAGCAGCAGCTACCCAGCTGCAGCAGTTGCTTGCGAATTGGGCTGGAGCAGCTGCCCTGGCAGCTGCTTGAGCAGCTGCCATGGTTGGCAGCTGCTGGCCTGCTGCTGCTGCACAAGGCCAGCAGCAGGCTGCCCAGCTGCAGGTTGCCCTGCTGCTGGCTGTGTCCCCTGCAGCAGCAGCACTAGCTGCTGCTGCTGGCAGGGGCCAGCAGCTAGGCAAGCTGCTGGCTGGGCAGCAGCTTTCGACAAAAAAAAAAAGAGATAAAAGAAAAGAAAGAGAAAGAGGGAAGAGAAAAAAAATTGAAAGAAATAGAAAAGAAGAAAATTTTCTTCTTCTTCTTTTTCTTTCAATGAGCAAAATCGGTAATTAGAGGAGATCGCTCAAATTGAGTTTCTCTCCAATTTTTGAATGTGAATTATGGATTTTGCAATATGCGAAATCGGTAAATTGGGGGATCACTCAAATTGAGTTTCTCTCCAATTTTTGAATGCAATTCTTGATTTGCCAACGTGCAAAATCGTAAATTGAGGAATGCTCAAATTGAGTTTCTCTCTAATTTTAAAGTAATTTCTCGAGGTTTGCCAATGTGCAAAATCGGTAAATTTTAGGGAATTGCTCAAATTGAGTTTTTCTCAAATTTTTGGAGCATTTTGGTCCATGGCCAATTGAGAGCAAATTCCTTTTTGGCAACCGGTCAAATAGGGATCATTCCTCCTCCCATTTTTGTAAACCAATAAAAAATAGCCTTTTTGCGGGGAAGTGATCAAATAGGGATTTCCCTTTTAATGGTCAAAGGGGTTTAGTTTTACCAATTCATTTGAATTAGTGAGTCTGGAAAGCAAATGTTTCATGATTTTTTTCTTTCCTTACAATTTAGGAAAAACTCGGAGATCAAAAGAGCGGAACTTGTCTCCTTCAAGGACCAAAAGAACACACGAGGTGGGGGATTCTGCCGAAATTGGTGACCTCTCCCTTTGCTCCTTTGCTTTTCGATCTAGAAGCATGATAGTAGCCTGTAGAGGTGTTGGGTAATTATGATTGAATTTGCATGTGTAGATGGATATAGAAGAGAAGTAAACTTTTCTAATTATTAGAATAAGAGAAATTTGCATGTGTAGAAGGATACAGATAGAAAAGTGGATTTTTTCTGAACTGCTAAATATAGATGATCATTGCCTGCGTAGATGTTAAACTTTATTGATGATTGAGATGGAAATAATTGCATGCGTAAAAAGGGGAATCAATTATTTGTTATCTGTGATCATGTTAGGGTATAGCCCTAGGAATCATGTGAAAAGCATAAGGAAAAGGACATTTTGGTACTAAGACTAGGAGAAAACCTAGACCAGGGTTAATGAGTGGCATGAAACTTAGGAGTATATCCTAGGATTGAATGAGTGGCATTGTCTTAGGAGATAAACTAAGGACATGGATAAAGTGATCAACATAGAGTCAAGGACTCTAGGAGGAGCATGATATAAGAATTAGGTAAAGGAAACCTAAGGTAATTAGTGGGTTGAGAATAGACTAGTTAACATAGAGCAAGGAACTCTAGGTTAAACATGATATGAAACTTAGGTAAGAGAACCTAAGGTGACTAGTGGAGTTTATACTCACAGAAAAGGGATTAGAGTCAAGGTAACTCTAAATGCAAAGTGCAACAGGTAAATGGAGATAATGTAACTCCAGGTTCGGCAAAGAAAAGAGTATGTGGCCACAAAGTTTAAAGAATTAAACTGATAGCAAAGTGATCAACTTAGAGTCAAACTCTAAGAAAAGTTTGTGTAATCACAAGGTCAAAAAGCTAAATAATACAACCTTAGAGTGGGTCATAAGGTGTCTGGGCAAATGGACAATCACTTTAACTTCAATTTGAGTTAAATAAATGAAGGTGAAATGTTAAGAGTCCAGGAGACTCTCTAATTATCCTTATGGCAAGACCTAGGATAAGAGGTAATAAATGCAAAAGGTAAAGTTTAATAGCAAGCTAAAAGCGGCTAAAAGAGCATATCGAGAATGTAAATGGCGCCTTCGAATTTGAGACTCGTCATTGTGGAGCAGGACTCCCTGGGCAGTGACCCGTCGGACGAGGTACTTTCGAAATGCTAAAAGTGAAAGTAAAGAGCTAAATGCTTAAAGAAAAGAGAAAAAGATTGCCAGTGGCAAAAAGGGAGCTATAAGCTCGAATAGAAAGAAAAGCAAATGTCAAAGGCAAAGAGGCTAAGAACTAAAGTAAAAAGAAAGAAAAAAAAAAGAAAAAAAAAAAAAAAAAAAAAAAAAAAAAAAAGAAAGAAAGAAAATATAAAGATTCTGCGGTGAAACCAGCCCATGTGGAGGTACGGGCAGTATCCCTCTCCCGAGTAGAGGACCCGTTCGGGACGTTTCTTCCGTAGGGTGGGTAACACTTGCGGGTGTTATCGGCAACCTTAGAAATCTTATCTTATGGTAGCAGGACTACCGGGCAAGGGCCCGTTGGATAAGAATTTCCGAGGGTTAACTTGAACTAAAGCACCAGAATTTAAAGTAGAAAGAGAAATTTGAGTGGCCAAGATGGCCGGGTTAGTGACCCTGTATACAGCGGCATAGTGGCCGAGTTGGTGCTTAGCAGCCTGGTATGGCTAGACAGAGTAGTGTAGGTTGATGAGTATACACAGATAGTGTGTGATATTATATAATGCATAGCTGTGTTTTGATATTGAGGATTTTAGTTTTCCTAGCACTATTATTATTGCTTCCATTGGACCAAGTGGTGTAGGACACTTTATCTCGGTGGTTGAACCCACTGGGAACTATGTCGTAGTTCTCACACCCTTGGGTGACTCCCCCCCCACAGGTTCAGGTATGGATGCAGCGATCGTGACGGTTCAGAGGCAGACGGTGAGGTATCGACAGGGGCAAGGGCCCAGCAGCATAGAGACCTAGAGGGTCTAGCAGAGTTATCCCTTATATATGTTTATTGAGTGAACCTTGTATGGTGAGGAAATCATGTTAAAAGAGTTGTAATAATTTTATTGCAAGTTCAGAAATGTAAAGTGTAATAAATTTAAGTTATGGTTTCACTCTGGTATGCTTTCATTTCCGCTTTAACTAATTGTTATTGAATGAAAGTTTTAAATTTGTAGTGATTTTTTAGTACTCTGATATTGAGCTTCCGCATCCACCTGTTGTGTTATTATGGATGTTACCGTTCCTTTCGGGTAGGAAAAGGTCTTACCCGATTGGCGGGTCTGTTGGCTGTGCCCGAACCGTACAAATTGGCGGACTCGGGGCGTGACAGTAGCCGCCCGAAACATTTCGGGCGCCCCCCAAAGTTGGGCCCGAATTGGTTGACTTGTCCTTTTTGGGCTGATTTTGGGTGAGGCCCTATAAATAGGCTCCCTTAGCCTTCCTTTTTGAAGCTTTTCCCGAAACCTTTAACACTGAGCCCTAACCAAAGTTCTTATCATATATCTGTCCATCTTTCGGTGGAGACTCAGAATTTTTGGAGGCCGCGACGATGGCGACCTTCTGCATCGGCGGTGCGGAGCGACGATTTCTGGTAGGAGGCACATTTTCGTCGCACTTCAGTACTGGGAGGTCTGCACGAGCTACCCCGACGATACTTTTGGTACGATTCTACGGCGACGGTTTTGGAAGAGGTAAATCTACAACTTTCGTGTTTGACACTTCTTCTGGAACTGAGCTTTTTCTTGGGGTTTTGGGAACGTTTTTAACCCCCTTTGCGGCTGATGGTTGTTTTGGACAGCACCCGCTTGTCGGATTTTTATCTCCTCATCCGGACATCGGATTTTCGACGATTCAGGACTCTATCGACATCTACTCATCGCGAGGATTGACGTCATATTTTTCTTACTGGAATTTTTGGAAGAGATTTTCAGGTGGAAATTTCGTGTTTTCGGGACTGTTCACACAGATTTTTGGGAACTTAGAAATTGTGTATTTTAAGTGTAAATTTTGGATTATGTTTGTACCCAGGAACATTGTGAGCACTGCTACCGTGTTGCTAGCTTGGTGGATACTGTGATTTGGCTGTTTCTGGACTTTTAGCTATACAACCTTGGACAGTTAGCGTGTTCAGGTGGGTGACCTTGCTTGCAAAATCTATGGACTGCACGCCTATTCTATGATTGTAGGAGCATGCATGCTAGCAAATGAATTTAGACGCATGTGTCAACTGTCTGTGTTTGTACTCTGTATACTAGTTGTCGAATTTTGTGATCTCTATGTGATTCCTACTACATGCTACTTATTAAACTTTGGAACTTGACCTAGCACCCTTGTCGTATGTATCCTGTTCAGCCAGACTGTAGAAAACTTTCTAACTTGGGCTAGGTTCTTTATTGCTTTAGAACATTCCCACAATCACTTGTTGTACTTATTATCTCTGGACTTAGTTTTCTCGCCCCGGGTTGTGGGCTGGGAAGGTTCGGGTGGTTGTGGGATGCATTTGCACTCGTGTATGGGGATCGAGTGGAGTGGATAGCAGTCTGTAGATCAGTTTTCTCTGGGAGAGTGATAGTGATGGTAGATCTGGGTTCTTGGGCAGCTGTCAGACGTGCCAGTGAGTTCTCAGTGTGTAGATTCTAGCCAGTGAGTGAGACAGTGATTGTTGGTTATAGCCGATCTTGTTGATCGAGGATTTAGATCATAGCTTGCATGAGCCAACATTTGTACTTGACAGAGATACCTTGCAGAGATACTTGATATGGGTTACTTTTTTGACTCGAGCGGGTCGCTCCCCTCGAGTGCCACTCCGGAGTAGGCGAGAGACCGGGTTGTAGTACCGGCATTGAGATTGAGCTAGAATACCGGGTTGTAGTCCCGGCCATGAGTTTGAGCTCTTCTATCGCGGACTTGTCGATGCTGTGTCACTCTGGCTGAGCCAGTTTTGGCAGCTACGGACTAACCTACGGCAGTAGGTAGGCGCAGGTTTGACTGGACCCGATGTGGCAGTCAGTTTAGATGGGTGATCTCAGTGAGAGTTAGTTGTGCATACTGTTCTTCCTGTCCCACTCCTTGAGCATCTAGATAGAGGCATAGTAGTTGTAGACTTTACATTTCCAGCTTTCTTTACAGCACTGCATATGTTACTTTATGCCTCTGGTGGACTTAGTGGGCCAGACCGTCGGGCTTGTTGGCGGCACCACCTGAGAAACTACTGTGGGAGGTAGTTCTCACACCCGTCGTGGTGTCTTTTTTCCCAGGGACTTCTGCTCCGGTTCCTGCTGTTCCTGTTGCTGATCCAGCTCCTGCAGACCGAGGTAAGGAGTCGCGAGATAGATCCATTCCCTTCAGCTTCAGTGTGTGATTAGAGGTACCCCTATGTTATTTTGGAGTGTGTCATGTTTGAGAGATTTATGTAGTGAGATATCGAGTTGTACTTTTATTTCCTGTTTTGAGAGACTGGTGTATTTTGTGGTGAGGATAGTTTGTATATTATACTTATGAGATAGTTGTACTTCATGTTATGTTTAGCTTTTACTATTTCAGCTCTGATATCTGCTAGTATAGATGTTTCTTTGCAGGTTAGTCGCTACGTCTATACGGGACATCCCGTATGGGCGGCGGATCTGTTGGCGAGCCCGGGGCACAGTTTCGACCCCCGGGGCGTGACAGATTAGAGTGGTTTCAGAGCCTAGGATATAGGTCTTGGAGGACTTAGGAACCCTAGGCTTGTGGTTGGACCCTAGAATGACTCACGTGAGAGCCGTGATTTTAGCGAGAGTCCTGATTGGGTTTCTAACTCTCCCGAGCGGATTGGGATGAGTGATTGACATGTCTTCCTTCGGTGGCAACTATGTTGGCTGCAGACAACATAGTACTATGGGAAGGGGGACATGCCTCTTGACTTTCGCTAGATTGGGTCGAGAGTTGATTTGGGTTCTGATTGTTTGCTTTGTCCCTCAGGTGGGGATGCCTCCTCGACGCTCGATGGTGACGCGTTCGCAGCCTTCGTTCTCTGAGCCCGAGCAGGAGGACTCGGGGCGGGGACAGCAGAGCGAGGTTCAGGAGCTCCGTGCCCATATGGCACAGTTGGCTGAGGCGTCTCGACGCCAGGAGGAGGCAGTGGGTCGGTTGATGCTCATGATGGAGCAGAGGGCACAGCCGACTGTAGTACCCCCTGAGAGTTCGCCGGTGCCTTCTTCACCTGTTTTGGCGCCCCCTGTTGTGCAGCCCGACCAAGCAGTTCCGGCTGAGCCTGTTTCTAGTAGGCCACCGTCTGGGGTCGACGGGATTGTTGACTTCGGCAGAGCAAAGGGAGGTGGTGGATCTATTGTTGAGCTCCCCAGTTTGATCCAACCCGCTTTTAGGGTATGAGGCTGAGCGGGGCGGCTGAGTCTTGGATTACGGCCATGGAGCGCTATTTCGAGAGCCTTTTTTATTGATGAGAGGTTTCGAGTCTGTTGGCTACTAACTTCTTGGAGAGCAACGCCGAGGCAATGGTGGTGGCGTGTGCGACCAGCTGGTCCGCCTGGAACACAGCTTCTCCTTCATGGGCAGAGTTTCGCATTATGCCTCTGGGGCCTTCTTTCCTGAGAGTGTTCGGCAGAGTTTGGAGGAGCCGCTGAGGAGGTCTCCGCCAGGGTGATAGGCCCGTATACATGTACATAGCCGATTTCAATCGGCTGTTAGCTTCTATGCCCCCACTTTGGCCAGAGATGAGGGCCACCGGATCTACATGTTTGAGAGAGGGTTGCGTCGGGACATCTATCAGTTCGTCCGCTCCCGCAGATTACAGACTTTGGAGGCCTCGATGGAGCAGGTGCTTTATGTGGAGAGTGGAGAGGCAGTGATGGCAGAGGTGGCTCCAGCCCCCGTAGTGATTTCTGGGGCGAAGCGCCCGGCACCTTTGGAGGAGGGGCAGTCGAGTAGGCGAGGGACCCCCGAGACCTCCACGTTTTCACCCTCAGGGTCGGGGGTATCAGGGACGGCAGAGATCGGGGGCATCTCGTCAGTCTCAGCAGCAGCAGCGCCGACAACCTCGACCGCAGCAGCCTTCGCAGCAGCAGCAGACTTCTCGACAGCCGCGCCCTGATTGTTGTATTATTTGTGGAGGACCGCACTTGCCGACCCAGTGCCCGCAGAGGCAGGGCCGATGTTTTTCGCTGTGGGCAGGACCGGTCACTTTGCGAGTTCATGTCCAAGAGCCGGTCATCCAGCTCTTCTTCAGCTTCAGCACCTTCTGTTCCTCACCACTCCAGCTGGACCTTCTGCGGCCCTACGGCAGGCCTGATTTTGCTTTCTTCGTCCTCGAGACAGCCAGAGCGACGTCCCCCCGGCGCCGAGCGGTCGAGTCTATGCCGCTCAGGTTGAGGATGCTACAGCAGCAGAGCATGTCGTCGCAGGTATTATTTTGATTTCTGCAGTTCATACTCGTGCTCTTTTTGATACCGGTGCATCGCATTTCATTTATCAGTAGAGCATTTGCATCCCGTACATGGTATAGAGGTTAATTTCATTTATCGCATGCATTAGAGGTTCAGGTACCAGATCATGTCTTGCATGTCGAGGAGTAATTGTAGGGATTGGCCCTGTGCAGTTGGGACCCTGGATTTTTGCCGGCAGACTTGCTTGTCTTGCGGCAGCTCCCAAGATTTCGATGTTGTGCTTGGTATGGACTGGTTGTCAAGGTACTATGCTACCATAGACTGCAGAGAGAGGACGGTGAACACTCCGTGAAGCCGGGACCCAGGAGGAGTTTGTTTACAGATAGGCTGTACGACGAGCTCCCTTATTTGCGGTGACGATTTCTTCTGCGAGGGCTAGGCGGATGATGAGTAGAGGCTTGCACCGCCTTCTTGGCGACGGTTGTGGAGGTGCCTACGGCTGGCACTGGGACTCGAGGATATCCTGTCGTCCGCGAGTTTCCAGTGGTTTCCCCCTGAGTTGCAGACTACTGCCGCGGAGAGGGAGATAGAGTTTGTGATTGATGTGGTACCCGGAACCGCACCAATCTCAAAGGCACCTTATATTATGGCACCTGCTGAGTTGAGGGAGTTGAAGGGCCAGCTTCAGGGACTGATGGGACAGGGGCTTTGTGAGGCCCAGTGTTCTCCGTGGGCTAGCGCCAGTTTTATTTGTGAAGAAGAAGGATGGGTCACTTCGTTTGTTGTGTGGACTACCGGGAGTTGAAAAGTTAAAGTGACCATCCAGAATAAGTATCCTCTTCCCCGGATAGATGATTTATTTGACCAATTGCAGGGAGCCTCAGTGTTTTCGAAGATTGATCTTCAGTCAGGTTAGCACCAGTTGAGGGTGAGGGCCGAGGACATCCCCAAGACGGCTTTTAGATCCCGGTATGGGCATTATGAGTTTACGGTTATGCCGTTTGGTTCGACTAATGCCCCAGCTGCATTCATGGGCTTGATGAACAGGGTATTCCAGCCGTACTTGGACCTGTTTGTGGTTGTATTCATCGACAACATCTTGATCTACTCCCGGAGCGATGTGGAGCACGAGGAGCACTTGAGGATAGTGCCTGGCAGCTTCTACGTGAGAGGAAGCTGTATGCCAAGCTAAAAAGTGCGAGTTCTGGCTTCGGGAGGTTGCATTCTTGGGCCACATAGTATCAGCCGCTGGAGTGGCAGTTGACCCGACGAAGATTGACACAGTTCGGGATTGGCCGAGACCGACGACGGTTACAGAGGTTCGAAGCTTTTTGGGCTTGGCAGGCTACTATCGTCGGTTCGTAGAGGGCTTTGCGAAGCTCTCTACTCCCCTGACCAGTCTGACTAGGAAGGGGGACCAGGTTTGTTTGGACTGAGCAGTGTCGGCAGAGTTTTGAGGAGCTGAAGAGGAGATTGATCTCAGCGCCAGTTCTTGCACTGCCAGTGATGGGTGATGGTTTTGTGATTTACAGTGACGCCTCGCACAGCGGTTTGGGTTGTGTGTTGATGCAGCATGGTAGGGTAATTGCTTATGCTTCACGCCAATTAAAGGATTATCAGAAGAATTACCCTACTCATGATTTGGAGCTTGCAGCTGTGGTGTTTGCATTGAAGCTGTAGCGGCATTATCTCTACGGGGAGCATTGTGAGATCTATACGGATCATAAGAGCTTAAAGTATCTGTTTACACAAAAAGGAGCTGAACCTGAGGCAACGCCGGTGGTTGGAGTTACTAAAGGATTACGATCTGAGTATCCTTTATCATCCCGGCAAGGCCAATGTGGTAGCAGATGCTTTGAGTCGGAGGTCGGCGCAGAGTTTGAGCATGTTGATTACACAGCAGGCACCGCTGATTGAGCAGATGAGGCGACTTCAGATTGCGGGTGGTATCCCCTGGCGGTCTCTGCTAGATTATGTCTATGGTCTTGCAGCCCACTCTGTTGGACAGGATCAGGGAGACACAGAGTGAGGACCCCCACTTGGAGAGGATCAGATCACAGATTCAGACAGATCAGATAGGGGATTTTACAGTGGATAGCTCGGGAGTACTGCGGTACAGGGACGAGTATGTGGTGCCTTCGGATTCAGAGATCAGAGATCAGATTTTGAGAGAGGCCCATTATACACCTTATACCATTCATCCATGGTGGTACTAAGATGTATAAGGACCTCAAGGAACATTTTTGGTGGTCCGGAATGAAGCGGGACATTGGAAGATTTGTGGCTCACTGTTTAACTTGCCAGCAAGTGAAAGCAGAGCATCGGGTTCCTGCTGGCAAGCTACAGAGTATTCTAATTCCCGAGTGGAAGTGGGACCACATCACCATGGACTTTGTTACTGGGCTGCCGAGAGCGCAGAGTGGAGCCGACGCGGTTTGGGTTATTGTGGATAGACTCAGCCAAGTCTGCACATTTCTTGCCTGTTCAGATGACTTGGTCATTGGAGCGTCTGGCACAGTTGTATTTGGACGAGATAGTGAGGCTTGCACGGTGTGTACCTGCGTCGATTGTTTCAGATCGGGACACGAGGGTTTGTGTCACGCTTCTGGGGGAGTTTACAGTCAGCCTTGGGGACCCAGCTCAGATTCAGCACTGCTTTCCACCCACAGACTGATGGCCAGTCCGAAGCGCACTATACAGGACCCTTGAGGATATATTGAGAGCGTGCGTTATGGATTTTGGAGGAGGGTGGTACCGGACACTAACCATTGGTTGAGTTTGCGTACAACAACAGCTATCAGGCGAGCATTCAGATGGCTCCGTTTTGAGGCATTATATGGAGGCAAGTGTCGGTCGCCCCTTGTATTGGAGTGACGTGGGTGAGGAGGAGGACTTGGGACCAGATTTACTGTTGGAGGCTGAGGAGAAAGTCAGAGTGTTCGCCGACACCTGAGACAGCCGAGAGTCGTCAGAGGAGCTACGCTGATACTCGTCGGCGAGACCTAGAGTTTCAGATTGGTGACCATGTATTCTTGAAGGTCTCGCCTTCGAAGGGGGTCCGGAGATTTGGAGTGCGTGGGAAGCTTAGTCCCCTCTTTGTTGGACCCTTTGAGGTACTTGAGAGGGTAGGGCCCCTGTGGCTTATAGAGTTGCTCTTCCTCCACGCTTGGCCGGTGTACACAGATGTTTTTCATGTCTCAGCTCTGAGGAGATATGTTGTTTGATCCGTCGCATGTGGTTGACTTCACTCCTTTGGAGATCGGCGAGGATCTGGTTTGTGAGGAGCGCCCGTTGCGGATTCTTGCTCGTGAGGTGAGGGAATTGCGCAACCGGGCATTCCGTATGTGAAGATCTTATGGAGCAATCACGAGGACGCGAGAGGCTACTTGGGAGCTGGAGACAGAGATGAGAGCTGCCTACCCTTTTTTTGTTCGAGACTACTGGTTGAGGTATGCCTGTTTTACTCTAATTTGTTTCGGGGACGGAACTTTCTTTTAGTGGGGGAGGATGTAGTGGCCCTGGGTTCCCATGCAGCGTTCTTCCGATGAATCCACTGTTAGAACACCTAGTATTGGTGTATCTGGCCATGGTGCATCAATAGGATGCCACAGATGGACCCTGTGTGATATCACTTGCTGTTTTGGCTTTCGGCTAGGTTTGTCAAAATTTCTGAAAAGAATTAGGCCAAAACAGAGGTCGTAAATGGATTCAGCATGGAAAAACGCTTGGAAACGGCTATTTGCTTGTTTGATTCTGAGTCCGGATACCCAAAAAGGACTCCCGGAAGTTTTCAGGTGGTTTTTGGTGCATGGGAGGGGCGTGTAGACCGCCGGCATGCCACGTGGCGGCCTATCATTGGCCGGTTTACGACGCGCAGGTCCACAGAGCAGCGCGGCGGGGGTGCACAGACCCGGCGCAAGGACACATGGCACCGCCTGATTGGCGGGCTCAGGGCGCGGCGGTCTATCGGGTGAGCGTGGCGGTGCATGGACCAAGGCGGGGGACAAGTGGCAGCCTCCGGTTGGTCGGTGCATGCGGCGCGGTCCACGGAATTTCAAGTGAGATTTGGTGGACCGGGTGCATGGGACACGTGTCACCCTCTGATTCGCGGGCGCAGCAGGCGCGGTGCACGGGAGGCGCGGCAGGTGCATCGGGCTACGTGCGCACGTGGAGCACGTCGCCCGAGCGTTGTGCGGCGTGCGGCGGCCGGTCGGCGGGTCAGCCGGGTGGACACGTGGCGCCCGCTCATTGGCGGGCGCCAACCGCCTTACTGTGGGTGGGTGGACACGTGGCTGGCATTGTGTGGTCCCGTGCCGCTGTTCCCTGTTCGGCGGGACACGTGGCGCCCATCGGCTGGCCCTGCACGGTGTTCCTGTTCGGCAGGACACGTGGCATCATCCCGTGGTTTCGGGCGTGAACAGTGTTGGGCTCGGCCCAACCACTGTAGCCACTCGAAACATTTCGGGCACCCGAAAGTTGGGCCCGAATTTGGTTTGACTTTGTCTTTTGGGCTGATTTCGGGTGAGGCCTATAAATAGGACTCCTTAGCTTCCTTTTTGAAGCTTTTCCCGAAACCTTTAGCTCCTGAGCCCTTAACCAAAGTTCTTCATCTATCTCTTGTGCATCTTTTGGTGGAAGCTAGAATTTTTGGAGGCCGCAACGATGACGAATCTGCATCGGAGTACGGAGCGACGATTTCTGGTAGCAGGCCCATTTTCGTCGCACTTCAGTCTGGGAGGTTTGTAAGAGCTACCCCGACGATATTTTTGGACATTTCCGCGGCAACGGTTTCGTCAAGAGGTAAATCTACAAACTTTCGTGTTGGACACTTCTTCTGGAACTGTGCTTTCTTGGGGTTCTTGGGTACGTTTTTTAACCCCCCTTTGCGGCTGATGGTTGTTTTGGCATAGTACCTGCTTGTCGAATTTTTATCTCCTCATCCGGACATCGGATTTCGACGATTCAGTACTCTATCGGACATCTACTCGTCACGAGGATCGCCGTCACATTATTATTGGAAATTTTGGAAGATGATTTTCAGGTGGAAATTTGTGTTTTGGGACTGTTCACACAGATTTTTGGGAACTTAGAAATGTGTATTTTACTGTGTAAATTTTGATTATGTTTTGTACACCAGGACATTGTGAGCACTGCTACCATGTTGCTAGCTTGGTGGATACTGTGATTTGGCTGTTTCTGGACTTTTAGCTGTACAACTTGGACAGTTAGCGTGTTCAGGTGGGTGACCTTGCTTGCAAAATCTATGGACTGCACGCTAATTCTATGATTGTAGGAGCATGCATGCTAGCAATGATTTATTTAGAAGCATGTGTAACACTATATGTTGTACTCTTGTATACTAGTTGTCAAATTTTGTGCTCTCTATGTGATTCCTACTACATGCTAATTATTAAACTTTAGAACTTGACCTAGCACCCCTGTCGTATTTATCATGTTCAGCAGACTGTAGAAAACTTTAACTTGGGCTAGGTTTCTTTATTGCTTTAGACATTCCCACATCACTTGTGTACTTATTATCTCTGGACGTAGCTTTCTCGCCCAGGTTGTGGGCTGGGAGGTCGGGTGGTTGTGGGATGCCATTTGCACTCGTGTCTGGGGACCGAGTGGAGTGGATAGCAGTCTGTAGATCAGTTTTCTTTGGGAGAGTGATAGTGATGGTAGATCTGGGTTCTTGGGAGCTGTCAGAGTGACAGTGAGTCTCAGTTGTGTGGATCTAGCCAGTGAGTGAGACAGTGATTGTTGGTTATAGCCGATCTTGTTGATCGAGGATTTGGATCATAGCCTGGCATGAGCCACATTTGTACTTGACAGAGATACCTTGCAGAGATACTTGATATGGGTTACTTTTTGACTCGAGCGGGTCGCTCCCCTCGAGTGCCTAACTCCGGAGTAGGCGAGGACCGGGTTGTAGTACCGGCGTTGAGATTGAGCTAGATACCGGGTTGTAGTACCGGCATGAGTTTCAGCTCTTCTATCGCGACTTGTCGATGCTTGTGTCCCTCTGGCTGAGCCAGTTTTGGCAGCTACGGACATACCTACGGCAGTAGGTAGGCGCAGGTTTGACTGGACCCGATGTGGCAGTCAGTTTAGATTGGGTGATCTCAGTGAGAGTTAGTTGTGGCATACTGTTCTTCCTGTCCACTCCTTGAGCATCTAGATAGAGGCATAGTAGCTGTAGACTTTACATTTCCAGCTTTTCTTTACAGCACTGCATATGTTACTTTATGCCTCTAGGGACTTAGTGGGCAAACCGTCGGGCTTGTTGGCGGCACCCACTGAGAACTACTGTGGGAGGTAGTTCTCACACCCGTCGTGGTGTCTGTTTCCCAGGGACTTCTGCTCCGGTTCCTGCTGTTCCTGTTGCTGATCCAGCTCCTGCAGACCGAGGTAAGGGAGTCGCGAGATAGATCCCTTCCCTTCAGCTTCAGTGTGTGATTAGAGTACCCCTATGTTATTTGGAGTGTGTCATGTTTGAGAGATTTATGTAGTGAGATATCGAGTTGTACTTTTATTTCCTGTTTTTGAGAGGCTGGTTGTACTTGTGGTGAGGATGGTTTGTATATTTATACTTGTGAGATAGTTGTACTTCATGTTTATGTTTAGCTTTTACTACTTTCAGCTCTGATATCTGCTGGTATAGATGTTTCTTTGCAAGTTAGTCGCTATGTCTATACGGGGCATCCCGTATGGGCGGCGGATCTGTTGGTGAGCTCGGGGCGCAGTTTCGACCCAAGGGGTGTGTCACTTCCGCTCCCCTAAGTCGATATGGTTTGCGCCAGCCGATCTCGGGTCCACGTCGTGTGGTATCGGCAGAAAGTGGGCCGATTTTCGTTAGACGGTCCACAATGACCCATATCGCGTCATGCCCTTGTTGCGATTCGCGGGAAAAACCGTTACAAAGTCCATGGTGATCCATTCCCATTTCCACTCGGTAATGGGCAATGTATAGTTTTTCCCCGCCTGGTCGCTGATGTTCCGCGCTTTCACCTGTTGGCACACCAAACATCGCGCCACTGAATTTGCGTCACATCACTCTTGAATTTAGGCCACCAGAAGGCTGCCTCAGGTCTCTGTACATTTGTGTACCTCCGGGATGCGCAATGTAGGGGCATTATGCGCCTCCGTCAGAATTTCTTTCCTCAATTTCGGGCACATCGGGCACGCCAGACTCGTCCCCGGAACCTCAACACATCATCAGTGCCGATCACAAAATCCCCACTTTGTTCCGAGGATATCCTGTCCCGTACTTGCTGTAGTTGCGTGTCCGTTGCTTGGCCTTCCAAGATCCTCTCTATCAGCGTAGGCCTTATCACTAAGGACAGAAGTTTTGCAACTGCTCCTGCTGGCACTACCTCCAGCCTCAGTTGCGAGAATTGTGCAATTAGCCGATCCTGTTGGGTAAGGGCCCCAGTGCCGTTTCCCCCGTCTGTCCCTTCCGGCTCAAGGCATCGGCCACCACGTTTGCCTTTCCGGGGTGGTAATGGATGGACAAATCGTAGTCCCTTAGTAGTTCCAACCATCACCATTGCCGTAAGTTCAGTTCCTTTTGCGTAAACAAGTATTTGAGGCTCTGGTGGTCGGAATACACATTACAGTGCGCCCGTAGAGGTAGTGTCTCCAGAGCTTCCAAGCAAATACGACTGCCGCGAGCTCCAAGTCGTGTGTAGGGTAGTTCTGCTCATAATCCTTGAGCTGTCTTGACGCATATGCTATGACTTTCTTTGTTGCATCAATACGCTTCCCAGACCGCTTCGAGATGCATCACAATAGATCTCGTAGTCCTCACCGGGCTTTGGCAACGTGAGTACCGGTGCCCGCGTGAGTCTGTCTTTAAGTTCTCGAAGCTCTTCTGGCATTGGGCCGTCCAGACGAACTTCTCCCCTTTCCGGGTTAGTCGAGTAAGGGGAGTGGCTATCTTTGAGAAGCCTTCCACGAAGCGTCTGTAGTATCCCGCTAGTCCTAGAAAGCTTCGGATTTCTGTCATCGTTGTCGGGCGAGCCCAGTCGATCACCGATTCTATCTTCCTCGGTCCACCGCAATTCCCGAGGCTGAGACAATATGTCCCAGAAAGTCGACCTCACGGAGCCAAAACTCACACTTTTTGAGTTTGGCATACAGTTTTTGATCCCTTAGGGTCTGGAGGATCACCCGGAGGTGCTCCTCGTGCTCTTTATCCGTGCGGGAGTAGATGAGGATATCATCGATAAAGACCACCACAATTGGTCTAGGAACGGCTTGAATATCCTGTTCATCATATCCATAAATACCGCGGGGGCGTTAGTAAGCCCGAACGGCATTACCGTGAACTCATAATGACCATAACGAGTTCGAAAGCCGTCTTCGGTATGTCCTCGCCTCTGATTCTGAGTTGGTGGTAGCCAGACTGGAGGTCGATCTTCGAAAATACCGTCGCCCCTTGCAGTTGATCGAACAGATCATCAATCGTGGCAAGGGGATTTGTTCTTTACTGTGACCTTGTTTATTCCCCGGTAATCTATGCATAAACGCAAGCTCCCATCCTTTTTCCTTACAAAGAGAATAGGCGCTCCCCATGGCGACACGCTCGGTCGGATGAACCCCTTGTCCAGGAGGTCCTCTAGTTGTGCCTTCCGTTCTTTTACCATGATCTTACCTACTCCCCGATTGTTGATGCACAATCGCAGACTCCCGTCCTTCTTCCGTACGAATAGAACGGGTATGCTCTAAAACGGCACGATCGGTTTCTCACAATCGACTATCACCTGATGCCTCGTAACCAAACCCTTCCGAGTATTTCTCGAATTCCTCCAGCGGTGCCACATCTAAGTCCCAAATGTCGGATCGTTGACGCCAACCCTTAATCCAAAAGCTCGAGCTGTTGGAAATACGCAATCCCCTTTCTAAAGGTGTTCCAGCATAGCGCCCAAGGGTCTCGAACGGACTCAACTCACCTGAATTAGGTATATGTGGGCCTCTTGTCGTAGGATATGTGGACCGCAGCCCCACTCGACCTATTGGATAACCCAACTCAACTTAATAGTTCGCTGGGTCTATTGTCTCGAGCAAGAAGTTGGACCTATTTAACCCATAAATAAATAGCCAACACCAAAGACAACTAATCTTCACCATCCTTATTGGGCAGGAAGGTACAAAGTATTTACTTCTAAGGTTCTCTGGGGTCAAGACCAACATTACTCTTGGTTTAAGGGGTCTTCCTGCTACTACTTCCCTCGGGTAGTTTGCGTACTTTGTCGTGTCGTCGCATAAGACCTCTCATCCGTGTCGTGACTCTCGAATATTGTTCCGTCTTCAGGACAGTTCAAATGGAACTGTCCTAGTTTGTCACATCAAAGCAATGGTCGTTGCTTCCGGAAACGAATAATCCCCCGGGTGCTTCTCTGCGATGACGTATGGCCGGTCCCCGTTAAAAATCCCTCCGG
>JAQNDB010005827.1:0-18176 GCA_029204045.2 Tillandsia leiboldiana | reverse complement strand
TTCACCTTCCTGAATCATCGATTCGTTGTCGTTTGCCAATCTTTTCAACAGTTGGAGTTGGACAACGACTCTGGAGTCTGCCATAATAGCACATTTGAAGGGTGACGATATGCCACAGCTGTTGGAATGCCGTGGAGCTCTTTACTCATCACTTGAAGACGAACACATTGACGTTGAGTTGTATCCCACTAGTGAAGATCTGCATCGCCCTTCGTCTTTGACGGGGATAATTGTCTGGGGACAATCGTTTGCATGTGGCCGTTAGCCTGACATTTGAAGCATGTAGTTGGCCTCTGAACTTTTCAGTATCCTGTTGAGAAGTTCTCTTGCTTTCTTGACTTGTAACTTGACAGTACCCTTGCCTGATCGACTTTCCGAAGGATGGGAGATTACTTGACATTACCCGTCGAAAGTTGCGGGGCGAAACTTCTTGTCAAGAGGAGCGAGCTGCTTCTCAATTCCTACCATAGAAGTTTCTCAGTCATCGTCTGAGGAGGATGTATCCGCGTCTTCTTGCCTTAGTTGTTTTACAACGCATAACCTGAAGGACTTAGAAGATGGATGCCCTTTTGCCAGAAGAATTGTAGTAGTAAATGTCATTTCATATGTCTTGTAATGAACCAACTATTCTTCTACACGTATTTCGTCCGGGTGTTTAATAGTTTCAATGGCAGTAACCTTTGGGCGAAATCGTTCAGGAAGAGTTCTTAAGATCTTTCTTACAATCTTAAATTCTGGAATCTTCTCTCCCAGGTTAGCACATGAGTTTACGATGTCTTGCAATCGTGTATAGTAGTCCGTGAAAGATTCATTTTCTGCCATCAAGATAGAGTCAAACTTGCTCGTAAGCATTTGCAGTTTCTGAATCTTCACGAGGTTAGTTCCCTCATGTGTAACCTGAAGAACATCCCAGATTTCTTTCGCAGTCTCACATGCTGAGACGCGAGAGAACTCAGTTTGAGATAAGGCATTAAAAATAGCATTAATTCCCTTGCCATTGTAAGAAGATGAATCTAACTCTTCCTTGGTCCATTTCGACCTAGGTTTTAAGGTGCGAACATCACCAATAAATTCAGTTGGATTAGACCATCCTAATTCAATTGATTGCCACACCCGTTCGTCGATGGAAATTAAAAAGGCTTTCATCCGCACTTTCCAGTACGCATAATTTGTTCCATCGAAGAACGGGGGTCGGTTGAGTTTCCACCTTCAACCATTGTTTACAACCCTATTCCCGCTCTGATACCACTTGTTGGGTTTATATGTAATAAGGATCTAAATAGGGGAAAAAAACACCTAGAGGGGGGTGAATAGGTGTAAACGTATAAACACTCAAAAATCGTTGCGATAAAAACCCAATGCGGAAATAAAAAATAACTCGCAAGATTTTTACGTGGAAAACTCCATCACCGGAGTAAAAAACCACGGGACCCGATAACACGGCAGAAATCCACTAGAATTAAAACACGTACAAGGTGATTTACCGTACACACTTACGACTCAACCTTTTCCATACGCTCCTAGAGGATCTTCTCCGCTCGCTCCGCGACGCTTCTCGAATCCCGATCTGCGCCCAACGCCGAATCCACGGCGTCCAACGTCGAATCCACGACGTCCGACCGAGTCCACGGTCTTCACCCAATAGCACCCTTCGAATCCACGAACGTGCCTCGCTCCGAATCCACGAGAGCGGTTGAACCTTGAATCCACAAGGACACGCGAATCCACGCGCCGATTTTTGGGGTAATCGTTCTTTTTGGTGGTGATGATCCGCCGAATACTTAATCAAAGATAGATCGGAAATACCATCTAAGTATTCATTAGTTTGATTCAACTCAAGATGTGAGTATGAAACCCTAGAATCAAACTAATCAATATAGATGAAGAAACATAGAGTATTCTCTAATGATTTCCTTTCTTCTCTATATGTGGATCTAGAGCCGTATAAGATGATATATGAAAATGACGGCTATATTGGATTACCCCTAGAAAAGAGTCATAGGGTCTATTTATAGGTTAGAAACCCTAGGAAGGAGATAAGAATACAAACCTACCATTTCTGGAAATTTTTACGGGACGGCGATCCGGATCGGATTAGCTGTGATCCGGATCGTCGTAACGAGTCAGGTAGTTCCAGAAAAATGAAGGTTCGGGATCCGGATCGAAGTGCTTGATCCGGATCGTTCATACAGTTCACCAAAACATCCACGTCCGGGATCGGAATTGCGAAGCCTGATCCGGATCGTTCAAGGAAGATGGTAAACTCAGAGTGTTCGGGATCCGGATCAAGAGAAGGCTGTACGCTCTTGACTTGAACTGGTGTATGAACGAACCCCACCTTCGGGACTTCCGGATCGAACAACATGATACGGAATCCTGAACATGTCCCAAGTCCTAGTTTTGATTTTTATGCAATGAAAGATTCTTCCAAGTGTTTCTACACTACAAGAAGTATTCGGATCAACCAAAATCTTTAGTAAACATACCTGATCTTTTGAATTCTTCTTTCTTGAGATTGAGTTTAAATGATCCAACTTTCTTCACCTTCAATCTTCAAGACTTGAGACTTTCACGAAACTACGCCAACTCAAATTCTGTAACATAAACATGCCAATCACTCATCCGTCTCTTGGAGAGGTATAAAACTCAATCAGGACTCTCGCTAAAAGTCACGACTCTCACGTAGTCATCCTAATGTCCAACCACAAGCCTAGGGTTCTCCAGTCCACCCATGACTACAACCTAGGCTCTGATACCACTCATAATCTGTCACGCCCCGGCGTCGAAACTGCGACCCGGGCTCGCCAACAGATCCGCCGCCCATAAGGAAACCCCGTATAGACGAAGCGTCTAACCTGCAGAAGAACCAACTACCAGTATACAGATATCAGAGCTGAAAGTAAACTACTGAAAAACTGAAATCCAATCGCTGTACAACTGAAAATAATACAATATCCATCTCCCAAATACGATCGTATGAAAAAAAGTCCTCAGATACAAAACTCAAAAGGGAGATATCTCCAATAAATACAACAGTGTACAAGCTCTCAATACAAAATATCCTCACTACATCAGTCTCTCAAACAGTAAAATAAATAACAACTCTATACCTCACAACAAGGGTCTCTCAACAGAGGGAAAAGAGGTAAACTAATCTATGAAGCTCTCCCAGAAGGGTACCGCTACACTCCAACGACGGGTAGGGAACTAGCTCGCGACCTCCCTCTCCTCGGTCAGAAAGATCAGCAACTGGAGCAACAGGAACAGGAGAAGAAGTCCCTGGGGAAAAAGACACCACGAACGGTGTGAGAACTACTTCCCACATTAGTTCTCGTGGGTGCCGTCAACAAGCCAACGGTCTGCCACAAGTCTACTAGAGGCATAAAGTAACAAAAGCGGGCTGAAAGAGGAAAAGCTGGAAAATAACTCTACACCTACTATGCCTCTATCTAGATGCTCAAGAAGTGGAAATATGATAATATGATGCATCCACTGACTCTCAAGTATAGTCACCCAATCTACACTGATGTCTCCTCGGGTCCAGTCAAACCTGCGCCTACCTACTGCCGTTACATCCCGGAGGACCGGACTGACGTAGGCGTCCGTAGCTGCCAAAACTGGGCCAGCCAGAGGGACTGTGTCCGTGACTGCCAAAACTGGGCCAGTGAGAGGGACGGCGTCGACAAGTCGCGATACCAAAGTGCAAACCCACTCGGACGTGCACTCGAGGGGAGCGACCCCAACGAGGACAAGGGTATCCGCGCACTCTGTCGAGCTCAGACAATGGCACTGCAGGCTATAATCAAAATCCACGCTCACGCACTGAACGGAAGACTCAATCCTCAAACATCTCGCACAAACAGTCGGAGCACTCTCAACGACTCAGCTGATCAGCTCTCACGAAACACGAGACACTAGCCTCTCCAATAGCTCGCAACACAAACACACACTAGCTGGAGATACTCCACAGCCGGAACGACCCACAACTCAGGGCTAACGACACTGGTCGGAAAACACTCAACGACCGGGACCACCGTCAACCCAACGGTTCAACAACACAGACCGGAAGATACTCGACAGCCTGGGACCACCGTCTACTCGACGGCTCCCCAACGAAGAGACATCAAACTCACAGATAGCACAGAAGGACCGACACCATAAGGTTTGGAAAACCCGATAGGTCGGTGCTAAGAACCCTATCAAACAAGAACAGACTCTAGGCTCCGCCTATCGAAGTTCCCGGCCCCTTACAGTTCGGGAACACGACAACCTCGGTACAACACGCAGAAGATACCAACCAGGGCCCGAAAGACCCCCGGGAGACCAACACCTACAACCCTCTCAACAAGAACAGGTTCCAGGCTCGGCCCCCGTGGCTTTCGTCCCGACAAAGGATAGGCCTAGAACCCAGACCACTCGAATCCTTACGTGTGGGGGAAGCTTACCACGAAAAACGGGGTGACATTAGTTACTGAAAACCATTTCCACTCAACCCGCGGGTGAGGACTAAAAGTAGTTCCCTTTTTGAAAAACCATCTTGATTTGAGGAGAAACCCATTTTTAATGATTTTTAGTTCTTTTTAGAAAAACAGTTAGAAACAAGTGTTTTATCCAAACCCCGAAGGGCTGATGCCTTTGTCCAATCAAACAAGAACGACTCCAGCGGCCCTTCGATGCTTGGAGAAAACATTTGATATTCTAAAATCATGTGTATGTCGAAAAGGGTTCTGGGTTCTAGGTCCGGCTAACACAGGTACACTACTGCCACTAACACAGTAGCGACAACCCAAACAGGGGAGACAAGACCTCCTGGGACCACCGTTACCCCAAACGGTTCCCGGTACAGACAAACGATTCCTACATCTACCAGACTCCACCCGCTCCCAAGCACGAGTGCAAATGCATCCCACACTAAAGAAAAGTCCCAACTCTCGGCCCACTACCGGGCGAGGATAACACTATGTCAGGAATGAAAGAACAGTGTGGATGTCTAAACATAATAACCCTAGCCCAAGTGAGGGTTTTCTACTGGTCTGGTACACATGCAACATATGACGAGGGTGCTAGGTCAAGTTCCAAGATAACTATCATTAACAGATGATAGAGAGCAAGGAGGTCACAAGAACCTCAGATAATAAAGGAAATAAACAATTCCTACAATCTAGCATGCTACACAAAAATACTCTAACATGCATGATCCTACATCAGTAGAATTACTGTTCAGTCCATAAAACTTGGAGACAAGGCCACCCACCTGAATGTGCTCACTGTCCAAGATTCCACAGCTGAAAAAACAAGGAAATTGATATGTCCAAATCCACGGGTCCAGCAAACACTCGACAAACCCTCCTGGTTACAACACAAGTCTAAAGTTACACTTAATTCCACAATTTACCCAAATAAGTTACAGTTTTAAATCAGCCACAAAGATGTCACTTTTTCACCTGCAAACAATGCTCGAAAAAATTCCAATAAAATACCATGGCGATCCTCACGTCGATACCTTCGAAACGGGTACCTGCGGGTCCAAAATCCGAGCAACGTAGGCCAAGTTACAAATTGCACAGTAACGGTGCGCAAAATCTCACAACCACATAACTATAAACTCTAGCACAGATAAGGGGAAAACATAACTTCGGGGAAAACCTCAGAAAAATCCAAGAAAATACTGTGAGAATCCTTGCGTCGAGTAGATGAAAAAGTGTCCTGGGGCTCGTCTCAATCCGATGCCCGGTGCGGAGATATCCTCGAAACACACGCCGCTGTCCCAGTATTCCTCACAGCAACAAGCATCCCAGTAGCATGCAAGAACTCCATGAAAAGTGCGAACTGAGAGGAAACTGAAAATACCCGATCGAAGCTATGTCCGTAGCGGATCCAACGGCGAAGAAATCGCTCAAAAAGGTGGGGGAGAAGGCGGGGGAGCTCTCGCATCGAAACGCGACGAAGGGAACACAAATGGACGAGCGTCGCGCCGCGCCGTATATAAAATGGAAACATCGGATACGTGCCACCAAAATCTCCAAACTCTGCAGATAGATGCAGCACTGCGGGGGATCCTCTTTCCTGAAGGCCTAAGTCGGTTTTGTTACGGAATTTGAGTTGGCGTAGTTTCGTGAAAGTCTCAAGTCTTGAAGATTGAAGGTGAAGAAAGTTGGATCATTTAACTCAATCTCAAGAAAGAAGAATTCAAAAGGATCAGGTATGTTTAACTAAAGATTTTGTGTGATCCGAATACTTCTTGTAGTGTAGAAACACTTGGAAGAATCTTTCATTGCATATAAAATCAAAAACTGGACTTGGGACATGTTCAGGATCCGGATCAGGTTGTTCGATCCGGATCCCGAAGGTGGTTCGTTCATACACCAGTTCAATCCGGATCGTAGTCTCTTGATCCGGATCCCGAACAGTGAGTTTACCATTTTCCTTGAACGATCCGGATCATGCTTCGCAATCCGGATCCGAACGTTGATGTTTGGTAAACTGTATGAACGATCCGGATCATGCACTTCGATCCGGATCCCGAACCTTCGTTTTTCTGGAACTGGCTGACTCGTTACGACGATCCGGATCACAGCTAGTCCGATCCGGATCGCCGTCCGTAAAATTTCCAGAAATGTTAGGTTTTTGATTCTTATCTTCCTTCCTAGGGTTTCTAACCTATAAATACACCCTATGACTCTTTTTCTAGGGTGAATCCACATAGTCTTTAGCCGTCATTTTCATATACCATTTTATACGGCTATAGATCCACATATAGAGAAGAAAGGAAATCATTAGAGAATACTCTATGTTTCTTCATCTATATTGATTAGTTTGATTCTAGGTTTTCATACTCACATCTTGAGTTGAATCAAACTAATGAATACTTAGATGGTATTTCCGATCTATCTTTGATCTAAGTATTCGGCGGATCATCACCACCCAAAACAACGATTTACCCCAAAAATCGGCGCGTGGATTCGCGTGTCCTTGTGGATTCAAGGTTCAACCGCTCTCGTGGATTCGGAGCGAGGCACGTTCGTGGATTCGAAGGGTGCTATTGGGTGAAGACCGTGGATTCGGTCGGACGTCGTGGATTCGACGTTGGACGCCGTGGATTCGGCGTTGGGCGCAGATCGTGGATTCGAGAAGCGTCGCGGAGCGAGCGGAGAAGATCCTCTAGGAGCGTATGGAAAAGGTTGAGTCGTAAGTGTGTACGGTAAATCACCTTGTACGTGTTTTAATTCTAGTGGATTTCTGCCGTGTTATCGGTCCCGTGGTTTTTTACTCCGGTGATGGAGTTTTCCACGTAAAAATCTTGCGTATTATTTTTTATTTCCGCATTGGGTTTTATCGCAACGATTTTTGAGTGTTTATACGTTTACACCTATTCACCCCCCTCTAGGTGTTTTTTTCCCCTATTTAGATCCGTATTACATATAACCCAACAAGTGGTATCAGAGCGGGAATAGGGTTGTAAACAATGGTTGAAGGTGGAAACATCAACCGACCCCCATTCTTCGATGGAACTAATTATGCGTACTGGAAAGTACGGATGAAAGCCTTTTTAATTTCCATCGACGAACGGGTGTGGCAATCGATTGAATTAGGATGGTCTAATCCAACTGAATTTAATGGTGATGTTCGCACCTTAAAACCTAGGTCGAAATGGACCAAGGAAGAGTTAGATTCATCTTCTTACAATGGCAAGGGAATTAATGCTATTTTTAATGCCTTATCTCAAACTGAATTCTCTCGCGTCTCGGCATGTGAGACTGCGAAAGAAATCTGGGATGTTCTTCAGGTTACACATGAGGGAACTAACCTCGTGAAGATTCAGAAACTGCAAATGCTTACGAGCAAGTTTGACTCTATCTTAATGGCAGAAAATGAATCTTTCACGGACTACTATACACGATTGCAAGACATCGTAAACTCATGTGCTAATCTGGGAGAGAAGATTCCAGAATTTAAGATTGTAAGAAAAATCTTAAGAACTCTTCCTGAACGATTTCGCCCAAAGGTTACTGCCATTGAAACTATTAAACACCCGGACGAAATACGTGTAGAAGAATTAGTTGGTTCATTACAAACTTATGAAATGACATTTACTACTAACAATTCTTCTGGAAAGGCATCCACTTCTAAGTCTTCAGGTTATGCGTTGAAAACAACTAAGGAAGAAGACGCGGATACATCCTCCTCAGACGATGACGAGAACCTTTCTATGGAGGAATTTGAGAAGCAGCTCGCTCTCTTGACAAGGAAGTTTCGCCGCAACTTTCGAAGGGGTAATTCAAGCAAATCTCCATCCTTCGGAAAGTCGAACAAAGGCAAGGGTACTTCAGGATTACAAGTCAAGAAAGCAAGAGAACTTCTCAAAGGATAAGAAAAGTTCAGAAGGACAACTACAATGCTTCAAATGTCGAGGCTACGGCCACATTGCAACGGAATGTCCTAACAAGTATCCGGCAAAGAAGAAGGCGATGCAAGTCGTCACTTGGGATGACAACTCAACGTCAAATGAGTCGTCTTCGAGTGATGAAGAAAAGAGCTCCACCGCATTCCACGCGTCCGTATCTTCACCCTTCATGTGCTTTATGGCAAGTACATCTGAGTCGTTGTCCAACTCCACTGTTGAAAAGAACGCAACGGACAACGAATCGGATGATTCGGAAGGTGAAGATTTTGCTCTAGCCTACCACAGACTTTTGAGGGACTCAAAGAAAGTGGCTAAGCAAAACAAGAGTTTGAGAGGGAGAGTGCATGATCTCGAAGAAGAAGCAAAAAGAGCGACTTCTCTCTCAAACGCTCTTGAAGTGGAAAGGGAAAACCTGATAAAGGCAAATGCTTCCCTTCAAGAGTCCAATGAGCAACTTGAGAAGGAACATACAAATCTGGTGGATAACGCGAATCACTTCTCAAAGCTCTACAACGAGGCTCGACAGGATAACCTGGAAATGACAAAGACCATTTTCCAACTCAAGAATGACTTACAGCGATTCTCTTCAGGAAGGAGTAAGTTGGATAGACTTCTTGGTCTTGGTCAATCAAATAGGTTCGGCCTCGGATACACTCAAACTGGAAACAGTCCAAGTTCGAGTGAGACAGTTTTTGTGCCTCAGTCGGTATCTCCTCCTCCGACACCGGAATTCAAGACAAACAACGACAACAAACCTACTTCATCCTCTTTGGGATCGTCAAGATCTAAGGTATGTTTTCGTTGTGGTGTTTCAGGGCACATAAGAAGATATTGCAAGACGGGAGTCGAACGCTCATCTCAAAGACCTCTTGCAACAACTACCAAAACGGCTCCTCCCCGAAAATCAAAGCAAAACTTTTCAAATGAAAAGAGATTTGGTAGTTCATCGCGCAAGACGATTACATCAAGGAACAACAATCGCTATAACAAGACGCCTTCACCTAGGCATATAACTTCTCGACCATTACCGACGCACTCCAAAAGGGTTTGGGTGCGCAAAGGTGAAATTTTCCCTTGTCTTGTTTCCAATGTTTCCTTGCATGCATATGATAGTTCGTCTTGGTATCTGGATAGCGGGTGTTCCCGTCACATGACCGGTGACAAAAATAGTTTTCAAAATCTTGAGAAAATCTCCGGAGGACACGTTGTTTTCGGAGACGGTCGATCTTCCAAAATTGTTGGAAAAGGGACGGTAGCTATTCCAGATGGCCCGATTTTGAAAAACGTCTTATTTGTTGATGGCCTTAAGACTAACCTCATAAGCATAAGTCAACTTTGCGACAATGGTTTTTCAGTTAACTTTTCATCTGTTGAATGCGTTGTAACTGATAAGGACCATGTCTTCTTTTTAAAAGGGGTTAGATCTGAAAACAATTGTTATGTTGTTCCTAATAAATTTTCTGAAAATTGTAACTTAGCCTGCTTTGAATAATGAAACTCTTTGGCATGAAAGGCTAGGTCACTTAAATTTTAAGGAACTTACTAGAATTTCAAACAAGGACGTGGTCAAGGGGGTTCCAAAGCTTTTATTTAAACAAAACAGTTGTGTGTGGTGGTTGCCAAAAGGGAAAACAGTCTAGGACTGCACACAAGAACTTGAACCACGTTGGTACAAAACGGCCCTTGGAACTTTTGCACATGGACTTAATGGGGCCGACCCGTCAACCATCTTTGGGAGGTAAATGGTACATCTTTTTATTGGTTGATGATTTCTCTCGGTTTTCATGGGTAGCATTTTTAAAAGAGGAAAGCTGATACGTTTGACTCTTTTCATGAGATTTGCCATCGTATTATGATTGAAAAGAATGAAAAGATCATTCGTGTTAGAAGTGATAGAGGTGGAGAATTCATAAATTCAAAATTCATTGATTTTTGCACTTCAAATGGAATCAAACATGAATTCTCGGCACCCTATACACCTCAGCAGAATGGTGTTGTTGAGCGCAAGAACAGGGTTGTTCAAGAGATGGCGCGTGTGATGCTTCATAGCCGGAATTTACCGCTACATTTTGGGCTGAAGCTGTGAACACCGCTGTCTATGTCATTAATAGAGTTTACTTGCGCCCAGGAACTTTAAATACACCATATGAGCTGTGGTTTAGTAGAAAACCCAATATCAAATATTTTCGTGTCTTCGGGAGTCGATGTTACATTTTACGTGACCGTGAAAATCTTGGAAAGTTCGACTCTCGAAGTGATGAAGGGATCTTTCTGGGTTATTCTACGAATAGCAGAGCATATCGAGTATTTAACATTGAATCTAAGACGATCGTAGAATCTATAAATGTTAAAGTAGATGAAGCTTTTCACTTTGAAACTGGAAAATCTACCCTCGATATCTCTCTAGATGATGATTCTCCTGCTAGTGCATCTTCTCATAATAATACTTCCAATATTAATGATGCATCTAATGGTTCTTCTAGTTTATCTGATGTGCAGGAATCATCTCATATATCTCCGAGTACTCCGCTTCAACAAACGTTACGAATCTCCAAGGATCATCCGGAATCGAATATTATTGGAGATCCACAAGAAGGAGTCAGAACTCGGAGGCAGTTGGTTTGTGGATTCGCTTGCTACGTATCTTTAATCGAACCAAAGAACATAGATGAAGCTCTTCAGGATGACTACTGGATTAAAGCAATGCAGGAAGAGCTCCATCAATTTGAGCGAAACAAAGTCTGGGAATTAACGAAGCCTCCAAAGCAACACAATGTGATAGGTACCAAATGGATCTTCAAGAACAAGAAAAATGAGGATGGTACTATCATCAGGAACAAGGCACGATTAGTTGCTCAAGGCTACTCTCAAGTAGAAGGTATAGACTTTGACGAAACATTCGCCCCTGTAGCTAGACTCGAGTCCATTCGTATACTGTTTGCTATTGCTTGTCATTTTAAAATCAAATTATTTCAAATGGACGTTAAGAGCGCATTTCTAAATGGGTTTTTAAATGAGGAAGTTTATGTGGCTCAACCGAAAGGTTTTGTAGATCATAAACAACCTAACCATGTTTTTCGTTTGAAAAAGGCTCTTTACGGTCTGAAACAAGCACCGCGAGCATGGTACGAAAGGTTAACAAAGCACCTTTTGGAGAAGGGCTATACTCGAGGGGGAGCTGATAGGACTCTCTTTGTGAAGCATTATCAAAACAATTTCATTGTAGCACAAATATATGTCGATGACATAGTATTTGGCGCAACAAGAGATAACGATGCTTCTAAATTCGCGGAGACCATGGAAAGCGAATTTGAGATGTCCATGATGGGCGAATTGACTTATTTCCTTGGATTGCAAATTAAACAAAATGATGAAGGTATTCACTTGAGTCAATCCAAGTATGCAATGGAGTTGGTCAAAAAGTTTGATCTAGAAAATTGTAAAGATTTTCCGACTCCAATGGGAACTAGCCACAAGGGACTTGGAAGTGAATCACATAGTGAGAATGTAGACGAGAAACTTGTATCGAAGTATGATTGGAAGTCTACTTTACCTCACGGCTAGTCGCCCGGATATATCTTTTGGTGTTGGGATTTGCGCGAGATATCAATCAGCACCAAAGGAGGTTCACCTGAAAGCGGTGAAAAGGATCATCCGGTATATCAAAGGATCAATTAATTTCGGAATTTGGTATCCTATGGGAACAAGTTTGGATATTGTTGGATACTCAGATGCCGATTGGGCAGGATCAGTGGATGATCGGAAAAGCACGAGTGGTGCATGCTTCTATCTTGGCCATTGCCTTGTTGCATGGCACAGTAAAAAGCAGAACTGCATAGCACTCTCGACTGCCGAAGCGGAATACATTTCAGCTGGAAGTTGCTCAACTCAACTCATTTGGATGAAAAGCGTACTGAGCGACTTCCGCATTTCAGCATCTTCGGTAACAATACTTTGTGACAACACTAGTGCTATTAACATTTCTAAAAACCCTGTGTTGCACTCTAGAACAAAACATATTGAACTTAGATATCATTTTCTTAGAGAGCTAGTTGAATCAAATACTCTTCAACTTTCATATATTTCAACTGAGGATCAATTAGCTGACATTCTAACAAAACCTTTGGATCAAAAACGTTTTATTCATTTACGAAAAGCAATTGGGATGCTTTCCTTGAAATAATCTTCTTTTTGAAATCTTTGCTTAGGATAGGTTTTGTATTTGTTTTTGTTTTGTTCATTATCTATGTTTGTACATAGGACATTAATTGAGCATAGATCATAATTGACTTTAATTGCATCTTTTCGCACATTTAGAAATTTATTATGCTTTTGCCATCATAATATTTCACTGTTGCAATGATCATTTATGTTAATTAAATCATCTTCTAAAGTGATCAAAGTCAATTTCTCTCTCTCTATGATCTCTTGGTATAGTCATTATCTTATTTGACTGCTTAGTCGAGTATGAAATCGAGATCAATATTTGGTTGAATACTTTATATCTTAAATAATTGATAGCCAATTGAGGGGGAGTCTTAGAAAAGGTAAAATGCTCAAAAGATGTGGAAAGAGTTACATCCCAATGAGGAGTGTGAAAACTACCACCACATGGAGGAAAGAGCTACCACCTCGGTCGTCCGAGTATTGTGTGCAGCTACCACATGTATACCAAGCATGGTTGTTCAAATTTTTGATTAAGTAAAATGCATGTTGAAATACTTGACTCTGTCAAATTTCAAGGTTGGTATAAGGTGGGTTTTTAATGAAAGATGCTCAAAGAGCCACTCTCTTCAACAGATTGTCTAGATACATTATCTACTTATATTTGGGATTTCAAACATCTATTGATCTTTGTATTTCATTTTCTTTACTGAATTGATGATTTGATAAAGGCATTACTCATAAGATCAAGTTAGATGTAATTGAAGGTGTTCAACTTTAAGGGATTTAATTCTTGTAAATTTTCGTTTCATTTTTGGATATTATTGATAGATTTGGCATAATCTAATTCTTGTTGTATGAAACGATGATTTTTGTTTAAAGTTGATACACATTTGTGCTTACAATCTTTTTCTGGTTTTTCTTGAATTTCTCTGAAATTTTCTAAAGAAAAAGTTGGGGCCGATCCGGATCGGGCTAGATGATCCGGATCCCGAACGCAGGAATTCTTCTGCGGGCTGACGATCCGGATTGTATCTGCCGATCCGGATCCCGAACGCAGTTTCTTCACTGCGGGTAGCCGATCCGGATCGCAGTTATGAACTGATCCGGATCGCGGCTAGGTTTTATAAGGAACGAAAGGGGTTTTTGATTTCTTTACTCCAATCTTTTGTTCCAAAGTTTCCAGAGCCTCTCTCTCTAGATTTCATCCTTCCTGGAAGCTTTCAAACTCAGGTTCTTCAACTCCAAGTAAGTTTTATTGATCAAAATCTCGGTTTTTCACCGTTTTTCTCTTTTCCTCCTCAAACGTGATGAATTTCTTGGATCAACTTTGTTTGTGGATGGTTTTTGATCAAATTTCTTTTGAAATAAGAACTCTGGGTAGATTAGTTTTGATATATGCTAGGTATTCTCCTGATTAACGGATTTTTAGGCTTCGATTTCTAAAATTTCGGTTTTAGGGCATATAATAAGGATTTTCGAAAATCATGCAATTGATCTATTTTTAAAGTCCTTTTGCAAAACTAATTTGATTCTTAGCTTCTCTACATGA
Organism: Tillandsia leiboldiana; assembly: GCA_029204045.2. Lineage (NCBI taxonomy): Eukaryota > Viridiplantae > Streptophyta > Magnoliopsida > Poales > Bromeliaceae > Tillandsia > Tillandsia leiboldiana. The sequence continues at coordinate 4,056 of JAQNDB010005827.1, read as the reverse complement.
TTATGATTGTTTGGCTACAATTTTTCAATCTTTGAAAATTAACAATTTTTTCATGTGTTCTTGAGTTGGTTTTTCACAGGACAATTTCTCTTAACTCAAGCACTTGATCAATGGCACTCTCTTGGTTAATCCTGTACTGGTCACAATGGTGCCAAAGCGTACATCTGTAAACAGATGAACGGATGTTTCAACAGGAGATAGACAACCGAAGGCAGGGAGGACAGCTCAGAGTACGATACGAGGAAGAATGGGATGAATTCTTCAAAGATGTTCAAGAAGATTGATGAGGAAAAGGAAATCTGTCAAAGGCAAAAGGCTTATGAAATCTGCATCAACAACTAAGCAATATACAAGACGAAAGAATGTCCTAAGAAGTGAAGTTATCATAGTAGGCCTCTTACTAGAGCTCGCTCACTCTCTGGGGTTCTACAAACTGAATCTCCATGGGTTACGGGATTGGATGCACCATCTGCTTCTAGAACAGCATCCATCACACTCGAAAAGACAGGATACAGACGCTGCTGTATTGGAATCGCTTCGCCAGGAACAACAAAGACTCTCTGCTCACAAGAGAGGATATCGAAAGAACTTCAACAAATTTCCTCTGAACACACAGAAGATAAAGAGAAGTGTTCAACTATTTCGACAATGCTTAAAGGGATTTTGAGCAAGCTGAGTTGTACCAGCTCCGACTCTCGACTGAACTGCACCTTCCTTCTCTTTTTGTGCAGGATTTTGATTTAGGATTAGTTTTATACTTACTTTAGCTTAGTTCTCAGGTTTTACGTTTTATTGGAACTTTTCACTCTCCTAACATTTCGTAGTCTTAACTACATTTTGGCTTTGTTTTGTGACAAAAAGGGGGAGAGAGTTAGAGAGAACTTTGAACAAGAATGATGAAATATCAAGGTAAGAATGATGAAATATCAAGGTAAGTGATCTCTACAATGAAGATTTGAATGAACATCAGGTAGGGAACTTGAACAATGATTGTGAAAATCGTGATGATGTGAAACATCAAGGTAAGTATGATCTCAACTTCAACTTTGGTTTTTCATCTTGTGATTGTTTGCATGTCTCGACTAACTATTCGACTAACTATTTGGGCATGTAATATAACTAACAAGTTGATGTTGGACTAAACATTTGTGACATTTGGTTTTTAGTTGCATAGAAGATATGTTGGTTTTTGACTATGATTCTCTTACATATCTGAATTCTCAAATGTCATGATGATTAGATAAACTCTATCTCTGTACTAGGTTTTGTATGCTAAATATTCTTGAGGTATCTAACGATCTCTTTTTGTCAAGAATGATTTCTTTGTGCAGAGAGTACAGATGTCTAAGTCTAGAGTCTGTTTTAGGAGTTTATCTCATGTTTTTAAATTTTTGGATCTCCATTGTAAATTTTTGTTGTATGGTGATAGCAACAAAAATATCTTTTGAATTTTCTTTAGTGGATCTGTGTTTTGTCACGAAACCGCCAAAGGGGGAGATTGTTACGGAATTTGAGTTGGCGTAGTTTCGTGAAAGTCTCAAGTCTTGAAGATTGAAGGTGAAGAAAGTTGGATCATTTACTCAATCTCAAGAAAGAAGAATTCAAAAGGATCAGGTATGTTTAACTAAAGATTTTGTGTGATCCGAATACTTCTTGTAGTGTAGAAACACTTGGAAGAATCTTTCATTGCATAAAATCAAAAACTGGACTTGGGACATGTTCAGGATCCGGATCAGGTTGTTCGATCCGGATCCCGAAGGTGGTTCGTTCATACACCAGTTCAATCCGGATCGTAGTCTCTTGATCCGGATCCCGAACAGTGAGTTTACCATTTCCTTGAACGATCCGGATCATGCTTCGCAATCCGGATCCCGAACGTTGATGTTTGGTAACTGTATGAACGATCCGGATCATGCACTTCGATCCGGATCCCGAACCTTCGTTTTTCTGGAACTTGCTGACTCGTTACGACGATCCGGATCACAGCTAGTCCGATCCGGATCGCCGTCCGTAAAATTTCCAGAAATGTTAGGTTTTTGATTCTTATCTCCTTCCTAGGGTTCTAACCTATAAAACACCCTATGACTCTTTTTCTAGGGAATCCACATAGTCAATAGCCGTCATTTTCATATATCATTTTATACGGCTATAGATCCACATATAGAGAAGAAAGGAAATCATTAGAGAATACTCTATGTTTCTTCATCTATATTGATTAGTTTGATTCTAGGTTTTCATACTCACATCTTGAGTTGAATCAAACTAATGAATACTTAGATGGTATTTCCGATCTATCTTTGATCTAAGTATTCGGCGGATCATCACCACCAAAAACAACGATTTACCCCAAAATCGGCGCGTGGATTCGCGTGTCCTTGTGGATTCAAGGTTCAACGCTCTCGTGGATTCGGAGCGAGGCACGTTCGTGGATTCGAAGGGTGCTATTGGGTGAAGACCGTGGATTCGGTCGGACGTCGTGGATTCGACGTTGGACGCCGTGGATTCGGCGTTGGGCGCAGATCGTGGATTCGAGAAGCGTCGCGGAGCGAGCGGAGAAGATCCTCTAGGAGCGTATGGAAAAGGTTGAGTCGTAAGTGTGTACGGTAAATCACCTTGTACGTGTTTTAATTCTAGTGGATTTCTGCCGTGTTATCGGCCGTGGTTTTTTACTCCGGTGATGGAGTTTTCCACGTAAAAATCTTGCGTATTATTTTATTTCCGCATTGGGTTTTATCGCAACGATTTTTTGAGTGTTTATACGTTTACACCTATTCACCCCCCTCTAGGTGTTTTTTTTTTCCCCTATTTAGATCCGTATTACATATAACCCAACAGGTTTGCCGCCCGGAAATGGCGGCAAAACAGGGAGAAGAAGCAGACTAGGGTCGCTTTAAATAGGCCCAGAAAACAATTCCGAAAAAATAAAATGACATATGTGTCCCCAGAACCGGGCGCCCGAAAAATCGGGCCCTACAGTGTCGGGCCCGGCCCAACATGTGCAGGCCCGAATCCTCCACGGCCTCACGTAGCCCGCCAAACAGGCGACAGCAAACGACCGCCGCACACAACGCGACACGTTGGCGCCCCCAGAGCCGAAACGTGGCCGCCCAAGTGCGGGAACAGGCGCGTCAACGCGCCCACACGTGCGCCTGCGCCCGCCGCCTGCGCCTCTGCACGCAGCTTCCCGAGGCGCTCCCCAGCCTGCTCCGTGGAACCGAGCGTGCTACACCGCACCAACCACACGCCGCCACACGTGTCAACCTCCGGTCACAGTACAGATGCGTTCCCCGTGGACCGCGCCCGCTGCGCCGGCCAATCGGGAGCCGCCACGTGGCCCGCGCCCGGTGCACGCCTCCGCGGTGGACCGTGCACCTGCCGCGCCTGCTCGCGGCGCTCCGCCGCTGACGCCGCCGCAGCCGCTGCCCGCCGGTGGCCGGAACAGTAGCATTTGCCTCGAAAAAACGTCGAGCGGTCATACGGGCTCCGAAAAATACAAGTGAATAGTCCATTTCATCTTTCGCACGCTGAATCCAAATTCGATGTCGGTTTTGCCAAATTTCAACTCTAAAAATTGCCGAAGGCACCGGAGAGGTGATCTTTTATCCAAACTTCGTCATGAGTCCAATTTTGACATCTGTGTCGCGCGGAACCAGTTCTAAACACACGACGGGTCCTCCAATTACCCACGTGATCCCTTTTAGCCGAAGTCCACCACTTGTGTCCAAATTGCGCACCAACACCCCGAGACACCACACAGGCCACAAAAGCTGCGAAACAACCAGCAAACCCAATGCGGGGCCTGGGTCCTCATGAATACTGCTGGCTTTTCATCATTGGAAGTTTCGCGTGTACCGCACGATGATTAATTTGTATCTTGGCCTACCAGGTGTCGGAAGGGACGAGTAAGTACTCGTTTCATCTGCTCGTCGCAAGGATCGCAACTGTGCTTTTCCAGATTTTTCTTAGACTGTACTGAGGTGAATTTCCTGTTTCTGTGCTATTTGGAAAAACAACAAATGCTGTTTTGGGTGTTGTTATTTACACCGGGTGCGATCT